>CM069083.1:17402679-17463843 GCA_035578085.1 Solanum pinnatisectum
TTTATTAGTATTGATATTCAGTTGACTGCAATTTGGGAATTTAAGGTGTTTTTGTCTTTTTCTTGATTTTTATATTTTTTAGACCTTTACTTATTAAAATTTTGATATTTTTCTGGCAAACAGAAAAATGTGAAATTTTTATATACTATTAGTATCGTATTCTAAGGTGACTAGTGTGATTCAAGAAATTTTTGAGGTTTCTTTATGTTCTTTCTTGATTTCTATTTTTTCAAACGTTTACTTAATTAAAATTTTTGATATTTTTTGGGGTAATCATGAAAAAATGTGAGATTTTGATATTTTATTCGTATTAATATTCTAAGGTGACCGGTGTGATTCTTAGAATTTTGAGGTGTTTTATGTCTTTTTCTTTTTTATATACTTTTCGGACTTTTACTAATTAAAAATTTTGATATTTTTCGAGGTCACATTACTTAAAATGTGAAATTTTGATATTTCATTTTATCAATATTCTAAGGTGACCGTGTGATTCGGAGAATTTTTTGAGGTGTTTTTATGTCTTTTTTCTTTATTTTTATATTTTTTGACGCTACTTAATTAAATTTTTGATATTTTACAAGACTTCTACAAAAATGTAAATTTTGATATTTTAGCTGATATAGATATTCTAAGGTAACCTGCAATTTTGATATTTTATCGTGATTGGCAATATTCTATGTCAGGCTTGTGATCAAAAGTGATTCGAAGAATTATTTGAGGTGTTTTTATGTCTTTTTCTTTATTTTTATATTTTTCAATGACTTATGATTAATTAAATTTTTGATATTTTACAAGCATTCACAAAAAATGTAAAATTTTGATATTTTAGCTTCAAGTATAGATATTCTAAGGTAACCGTGCAACTCGGGAATTTTTGAAATATTTTTATGTCTTTTCCTTGATTTTACCTCTATCCGAGGTTTATAAATAAATTTTTGATATTTTTGGACAACATGAGGAAAATATAAAATTTTGATATTTTATTCTATATCGATATTCTAAGGTGATCAGTGCAATCAAAAAATTTCTACGTGTTTTTCTATTTTTTTATTTCTATATTTTTCCACATTTACTTGATTAAATTTTTTTATATTTTTGGAGTAGTCACAAGAAAATGTGAAATTATTATATTTTATTCATATTGATATTCAAAGGTGACCGTAAAAAGCGATTCGAAATTTTTGAATAATTTTTATGTCTTTTCTTTGATTCTTATATTTTTTGGATGTTTACTTAATTAAATTTTTGGATATTTTTCGCATTCACTAAAAATGTGATATTTTGATATTTTGTTCAGACGATATTCTAAGGTAATCAAGGCAATTCGGGAATTTTTTAAAATGTTTTTATCCTCTTCCTTGATTTTTATCTTTATCCGATGTTTACAAAATAATTTTTTTGATAGTTTATGGATACAAAAAATGAGAAATTTTGAAATTTTATTCGTATGGACATTCTAAGGTAACTAGTAAGATTTGGGATTTGTTTGAGATGTTTTTATGTCTTTTTCTTGATTTTTATATTTTTCTGACATTTACTTAATTAAAATTTTTTTGATATTTTTCAATAAATATGGAAAAATGTAATATTTTGATATATTATTAGTATCAGTAGTTTAAGGTGTACAATGCAATTTGAGATTATTCTGTGGTGTTTTTATGTCTTTTTCTTAATTTTTATATTTTTACAACGTTTACAAATTAAATTTTTTCATATTTTTCGGGAGTCACAAAAAAATAAAATATTTTGATATTTTATCGTATCAAAATTCTAAGATGACGGGCGCGATTTGGGAATTTTTTGAGGTGCTTTTATGTCTTTTTCTTGATTTTTATATTTTTCAGAAGTTTACGAATTAAAACTTTTGATATTTTTCAGTTAGTCACGGAAAAATTGAAATTTTGATATTTTATTCGTATCGATATTCTATGGTGGCTAAGGCGATTCGGAAATTATTTGAGGTGTTTTCATGTCTTTTTCTTTATTTTTATAATTTTCAGACGTTTACGAATTAAAACTTTTGATATTTTGCTAGCAATCACAATAAAATATGAAATTTTTATATTTTATTCGTATCGATATTCTAAGGTGATCGATGTGATTCTAGAATTTTTTGAGGTGTTTTTATGTCCTTTTCTTGATTTTCATATTTTTCGATGTTTACTTAATCTAAATTTTTGATATTTTCTAGTTGTAATAAAAATGTGAAATGTTGACATTCATTTGTATCGATATTTTATGGTGATTGGTGCACCTGTGAAAATATTTTGAGGTACTTTTTATCTAGTTCTTGATTTTTAAATTTCTCAAACGCTTATGAATTAAATTTTTGGTATTTTTCGAGTTACATGAAAAAATGTGAAATTTTGATATTTTCTTCGTATCAATATTCTAAGGTAACTGGTGCAAATCGGGAATTTTTTGAGGTGTATTTATGTCATTTTATTGATTTTTATATTTTTCTAACGTTTAAGAATTAAAATTTTTGATATTTTTCGTAGTCAAAAATGTGAAATTTTGATATTTTATTCGTATCGTTATTCTAAGGTGACTGGAGTGAATCGAGAACTTTTTGAGCTGTTTTTTGTATTTTTCTGGCAATTACAAATTAAATTTTTTGATATTTTTTGGGCAGTTATGAAAAAATGTGAAATTGATATTATATTTGTATCGATATTCTAAGATGACTGGTGCGATTCGGGAATTTTTTGAGGTGTTTTTATGTCCTTTACTTTGTTTTTCTATTTTTCAGACTTTTACAAATTAAAATTGTTGAAATTTTTCTAGCAGTCACAAAAAATGTAAAATTTTTATATTTTATTCATATTGATATTCTAAGGTGACCGATGCAATTTGGGAATTTTTTGAGGTGTTTTTTTTCATTTTCTTAATTTTTATATTTTTCGACGTTTACAAAATTAAATTATTGATATTTTACAGGTTGTCATGAAAAAATGTGAAATTTTGATATTCTATTCGTATCAATATTCTAAGGCGACTGGTGAGATTTGGAAATATTTTGAGGTATTTTTATGTCTTTTTCTTGATTTTTTGTATTTTTCAGACATTTACGAATTAAAATGTTTGATATTATTTGGCCGGTCACAAAAAAATAAGAATTTTTAATATGTTATTCATATAGATGTTGTAAGGTAACTAGTGAGATTCGTGAATTTTTTAGAGGTGTTTTTATGTCTTTTTCTTGAATATTATATTTTTCGAACATTTACAAATTAAAATTTTTGATATTTTTCTTGCAGTAACGAAAAAATGTCAAATTTTGATAATTTATTTGTATCGATATTATAAGGTGACTCGTGCGGTCCAGGAATTTTTTGAGGTGTTTTTATATCTTTTTCTAGATTTCTATATTTTTCGGAGGTCTACGAATTAAAATTTTTTATATTTTTCAGGCAGTCACAAAAAAATGTGAAATTTTAATATTTTATTTGTATCAATAAACTAAGGTGACTTTTACGTTCGGGAATTTTTTGAGGAAGTTTTATTTCATTTTCTTGATTTTTATATTTTTCAGATGTCTACGAATTAAAATTTTTGATATTTTCCGAGCAGTCGAGAAATATTTTGAAAGTTAGATATTTTATTTATATCGATATTCCAAGGTTACTGGTACGATTTGAGAATTTTTTGAGGTATTTTTATGTCTTTTTCTTGATTTTTATATTTTTCAAATGTTTATGAATGAAAACTTTTGATATTTTTCTGGCAGTCACGAAAAAATGTGAAATTTTGATATTTCATTCCTATCGATATTTTAAGGTGACTGGAGCGATTTGTGATTTTTTTGAGGTGTTTTTATATCTTTTTCTTGATTTTTATATATTTCGAACTTTTACGAATTAAATTTTTGAAATTTATCAAGCAGTCACGAAAAAAGTGTAAAATTTTGATACTTTATTCGTATAGATATTCTAAGGTGACTGGGATGATTCAAAAATTTTGATATTTTATTTGTATCAATATTATGTTGATCAAAAGTGATTTGTAAATTTTGAGATGTTTTTATATCTTTTCTTTATTCTTATATTTTTCAGACATTTACGAATTAAAATATTTGATAATTTTTGGGCAGTCGAGAAAAAATGTGAAATTTTGATATTTTATTCGTATCGATATTTTAAGGTGAATGGAACGATTCGTGAATTTTTTTAGGTGTTTTTATATCTTTTTCTTCATTTTTTATATTTTACGCTATTTAATTAAAATTTTTGGCATTATTCTTCAAGCATTAGAAAATTTGAACTTGATAATTTATTCAGACGATATCCTCTGTGACTAGTGCGATTCGGATATTTTTGAGGTGTTTTCATGTCTTTATCTTGATTTTTATTTTTTCGAAGTTTACTAATTAAAATTTTTGATATTTTTGTGTCACATGAAAAATAAAATTTTGATATTTTATTCTTATCTATAATCTAAGGTGACCTGCAAATCGTATTTTTTAGCTGCTTATGTCTTTTCTTGATCTTTATTTTTTTGGATGTTTACGAATTAAAATTTTGATGTTTTTCTACAAATACAAAAAGTGAAATTTTGATATGTTATTCATATCATTATTCTTAGGTTATCAAAAGTGATCCAAGAATTTTTTGAGGTATTTTTATGTCTTTTTCTTGATTTTTATATTTTTGAAAGTTTACGAATTAAAATTTCTTATATTTTTTGAGAAGTCACTAAAAAATGTGATTTTGATATTTTATTCTTATCGATGTTCTAAGGTTACCGTGAAATTCAGAATTTTTGAGGTCTTTTATGTGTTTTCTCTGAATTTTTATTTCTCAGACGCTTATGAATTAAAATTTTGATGTTGTTCGAAAGGCATACTTAAAAATTTCAAATTTTATATTTTATTCAGACGATATTCAAAGGTGATCAAAAGTATTCAGAAATTTTTAAGTGTTTTATGTCTTTTCTTTGATTTTTATATTTTTCAAACGTTAACTAATTAAAATTTTTGATATTTTATGGCAATGCAAAAAGTCAAATTTTGATATCCTATTCAGATCACTATTCTTTGTGATCAAAAGTGATTGAGAAATTTTTTGAGGTGATTTTATGTCTTTTTCTTTGACTTTTATATTTTTCGACGTTTTAATTAAATTTTTTGATATTTTTCGGGCTATCGCGAAAAAGTGTAAAATTTTAATATTTGATTTGTATTGATATTTTAAGGTGACAAGTGTGATTCGACAATTTTTTTAGGTGTTTTTATGTCTTTATCTCGATTTATATATTTTTCAAACGTTTATGAATTAAATTTTTTGATATTTTTTGGGCAGTCACTAAAAAATGTGAAATTTTGATTCATTGTTCGTATCGATATTCTAAGGTGACTGGTGCAATTCGAGAATTTTTTGAGGTGCTTCTATGTCTTTCTCTTGATTTTTATATATTTTGGACATTTAAGAATTCAAATATTTGATATTTTTAGAGCAATCACGAAAAAATATGAAATTTTGATATTTTATTCGTATCGATATTCTAAGTTGACTGATGCGATTCAGCAATTTTTGTTGTGTTTTTATATCTTTTTCTTGATGTTTATATTTTTCGGACGTTTACAAATTAAAATTTTGGTTATTATTCGGGAAGTCACAAAAAATGTGAAATTTTGATATTTTATTCCTTTCGTTATTCTAAGGTAATCAGCAATTTCAAATTTTTGAGGAGTTTTTATGTCTTTTTCTTGATTTTTATATTTTTCAACGCTTACAAATTAAATTTTTTGATATTTTTCATCCGTATACAAAAAATGTAAAATTTTAATATTTTATTCAGACGATGTTGTTAGTGATAGATACGATTCGGTAATTTTGAGGTATTTTTAAGTCTTTTCTTGATTTTTTTACTTTTCAAACTTTTACGATTAAAATTTTTATATTTTTGGACAGTCACGAAAAAATGTGGAATTTTGATATTTTTCTCAGACGATATTCTAAGTTGATCGTGCAATTCAGAATTTTTGAGGTGTGTTTATGTATCTTTCTTTGATTTTTAAATTTTTCAGACGATACAAATTAAAAATTTTGATATTTTTCGGATACCACGAAAAATTTCAAATTTTGATATTTTATTTTTATCGATATTC
Organism: Solanum pinnatisectum; assembly: GCA_035578085.1. Classification (NCBI taxonomy): domain Eukaryota; kingdom Viridiplantae; phylum Streptophyta; class Magnoliopsida; order Solanales; family Solanaceae; genus Solanum; species Solanum pinnatisectum. Next base: position 17,408,789 of record CM069083.1, read on the forward strand.
TAAGTCAACTTTGTGATTCAGAATTTTTGTCTTTTCTTGATTTTTATATATTTTGACGCTTACTAATTAAAATATTTGATATTTTTTGGGTAGTCCCAAAAAAATGTAAAATTTGATATTTTATTCGTATCTATATTCTAAATATATTGGTGCGATTTGAGAAATTTTTGTCTTTTTCTTGATTTTTATATTTTTTGGACGTTTACAAATTAAAGTTTTTGATATTTTTTGAACAGTTACGAAAAAATATGAAATTTTGATATATCATTCAGACGATATTCTAAAGTGGATCAAAAGTATTCGTAAATTTGTGAAGTGTTTTTGTGTCATTTTCTTGATTTTTATATTTTTCAATCATTTAAGAATTACAATTTTTTATATTTTTTGAACTGTCATGAAAAAAAGTGAAATTTTGATATTTTATTCATATCGATATTCTAAGGTGACTGGTGCAAATCGTGAATTTTTTGAGGTGTTTTTATGTCCTTTTCTTGATTTTTATATTTTTCAGACGCATAAATTAAAAATTTTACTATTTTTTGAGCACTCATGAAAAAATGTGAAATTTATAAATTTTATTCAGATCGATAGTCTAAGGTGATCAAAGTATTCAAGAATTTCTTGTGTTTTTCTTGACTTTTATATTTTTTCGGATGTTGACAAATTAAAAGTTTTGATATTTTTTGGATAGTAATGAAAAAATATGAAATTTTAATATTTTATTCGTATCGTTATTATTAGGTGAATGGGGCGATTCAAAAATTTTATGAGGTGTTTTTATGTCTATTTCTTAATTTTATATTTTTTGACCATTTATGAATTAAAATTTTTGATATTTTTTCGAGCAGTCACGAAAAAATGTGTAATTTTGATATTTTATTCATATCGATATTCTAGGGTAACTGGTGCGATACGGGAATTTTTTGAGGTGTTTTTATGTCTTCTTCTTGATATTTATATTTTTCGGACGTTTATGAATTAATTTTTTGATATTTTTCTAGTAGTCACGAAAAAATGTGAAATTTTGATATTTTATTATTATTGATATTTTAAGGTGACTTGTGCGATTCGAGAATTTTTAGAGGTGTTTCTATATCTTTTTCTTGATTTTTATATTTATTGACGTTTATGAATTAAAATTTTGATATTTTTCAGTAATCACTAAAAATGTGAAATTTTAATATTTTATTGAATTGATATTCTAAGGTGATCAAAAATCGTGAATTTTTTGAGGTGTTTTTCTGTCTTTTTCTTGATTTTTATATTTTTCAGACGTTTACAAATTAAAAATTTTACTTTTTTTCGAGCACTCATGAAAAAATGTGAAATTTATAAATTTTATTCGTAGCGATATTCTAAGGTGACTGGTGCGATTCGAAAATTTCTTGTGTTTTTCTTGACTTTTATATTTTTTCGAATGTTGACAAATTAAAAGTTTTGATATTTTTTGGATAGTAATGAAAAAATATGAAATTTTAATATTTTATTCATATCGTTATTATTAGGTGAATGGTGCGATTCAAAAATTTTATGAGGTGTTTTTATGTCTATTTCTTAATTTTATATTTTTTGACCATTTATGAATTAAAATTTTTGATATTTTATTCATATCGATATTCTAGAGTAACTGGTGCGATACGGAAATTTTTTGAGGTGTTTTTATGTCTTCTTCTTGATATTTATATTTTTCGGACGTTTATGAATTAAATTTTTTGATATTTTTCTAGTAGTCACGAAAAAATGTGAAATTTTGATATTTTATTATTATTGATATTTTAAGGTGACTTGTGCGATTCGAGAATTTTTAGAGGTGTTTTTATATCTTTTTCTTGATTTTTATATTTATTGACGTTTATGAATTAAAATTTTGAAATTTTTCAGGCAATCACGAAAAAATGTGAAATTTTAATATTTTATTGGAATTGATATTCTAAGGTGACTGGTGCAAATCGTGAATTTTTTGAGGTGTTTTTATGTCTTTTTCTTGATTTTTATATTTTTCAGACGTTTACAAATTAAAAATTTTACTATTTTTCGAGCACTCATGAAAAAATGTGAAATTTATAAATTTTATTCGTAGCGATATTCTAAGGTGATCAAAAGTGATTCGAGAATTTCTTGTGTTTTTCTTTGACTTTTATATTTTTTCGATGTTGACAAATTAAAAGTTTTGATATTTTTGGATAGTAATGAAAAATATGAAATTTTAATATTTTATTCAGACGTTATTATTAGGTGAATGGGGTATTCAAAAATTTTATGAGGTTTTTTTATGTCTATTTCTTAATTTTATATTTTTTGACCATTTATGAATTAAAATTTTTGATATTTTTTCGAGCAGTCACGAAAAAATGTGTAATTTTGATATTTTATTCATATCGATATTCTAGGTAATCAAAAGTATACGGAATTTTTTGAGGTGTTTTTATGTCTTCTTCTTGATATTTATATTTTTCGGACGTTTATGAATTAATTTTTTGATATTTTTCTAGTAGTCACGAAAAAATGTGAAATTTTGATATTTTATTATTATTGATATTTTAAGGTGACTTGTGCGATTCGAGAATTTTTAGAGGTGTTTCTATATCTTTTCTTTGATTTTTATATTTATTGACGCTTATGAATTAAAATTTTGATATTTTTCGGCAATCACGAAAAATGTGAAATTTTAATATTTTATTGAATTGATATTCTAAGGTGACTGTGCAAATCGTAAATTTTTGAGGTGTTTTTATGTCCTTTTCTTGATTTTTATATTTTCAGACGCTTATAAATTAAAAATTTTACTATTTTTCGCACTCATGAAAAAATGTGAAATTTATAAATTTTATTTGTATCGATATTCTAAGGTGATCGTGCAATTCTAGAATTTCTTGTGTTTTTCTTGACTTTTATATTTTTTCGGATGTTGACAAATTAAAATTTTTGATATTTTTTGGATATTCATGAAAAAATGTGAAATTTTAATATTTTATTTGTATCGTTATTATAAGGTGAATGGTGCGATTCAAAAATTTTATGAGGTGCTTTTATATCTATTTCTTAATTTTATATTTTTTGACCATTTATGAATTAAAATTTTTGATATTTTTTCGAGCAGTCACGAAAAAATGTGTAATTTTGATATTTAATTCATATCGATATTCTAGGGTAACTGGTGCGATACGGGAATTTTTTGAGGTGTTTTTGTGTCGTCTTCTTGATATTTATATTTTTCGGACGTTTATGAATTAATTTTTTTGATATTTTTCTAGTAGTCACGAAAAAATGTGAAATTTTGATATTTTATTATTATTGATATTTTAAGGTGACTTGTGCGATTCGAGAATTTTTAGAGGTGTTTTTATATCTTTTTCTTGATTTTTATATTTATTGACGTTTATGAATTAAAATTTTGATATTTTTCGGGCAGTCACGAAAAAATGTGAAATTTTAATATTTTATTGGAATTGATATTCTAAGGTGATCAAAAAATCGTGAATTTTTGAGGTGTTTTATGTCCTTTTCTTGAATTTTATATTTTCCAGACGCTTACAAATTAAAAATTTTACTATTTTTCGGCACTCATGAAAAAATGTGAAATTTATAAATTTTATTCAGACGATATTCTAAGGTGATCAAAAGTGTTCAAGAATTTCTTGTGTTTTTCTTGATTTTTATATTTTTTGATGTTGACAAATTAAAATTTTTGATATTTTTTGGATAGTCGTGAAAAAATGTGAAATTTTAATATTTTATTCGTATCGTTATTATAAATTGAATTGTGTGATTCAAAAATTTTATGAGGTGTTTTCATGTCTATTTCTTAATTTTATATTTTTTGACCATTTATGAATTAAAATTTTGATATTTTTAGATAGTCATGAAATTGTGAAATTTTAATATTTTATTCGTATCGTTATTATAAGGTGAATGGTGTGATTCAAAAATTTTATGAGGTGTTTTCATGTCTATTTCTTAATTTTATATTTTTTGACCATTTATGAATTAAAATTTTTGATATTTTTTTGAGCAATCACGAAAAAATGTGTAATTTTGATATTTAATTCATATCGATATTCTAGGGTAATCAAAAGTATACGCAGAATTTTTGAGGTGTTTTTGTGTCTTCTTCTTGATATTTATAATTTTCGGACGTTTATGAATTAAATTTTTTGATATTTTTCTAGTAGTCACGAAAAAATGTGAAATTTTGATATTTTATTATTATTGATATTTTAAGGTGACTTGTGGGATTCGAGAATTTTTAGAGGTGTTTTTATATCTTTTTCTTGATTTTTATATTTATTGACGTTTATGAATTAAAATTTTGATATTTTTCAGGCAGTCACGAAAAAATGTGAAATTTTAATATTTTATTGGAATTGATATTCTAAGCTGACTGGTGCAGTTCGGTTATATTTTGAGGTGTTTTTATATTTTTTTCTTGATTTTTTATTTTCCTAATGTTTACAAATTAAATTTTTATATATTTTTCGGGCAGTCGCGAAAAAATATGAAATTTTGATATTTTGTTCGTATCGATATTCTAAGATGATTGGTGCGATTTGGGAATTTTTGAGTTGTTTTTAAGCCTTTTTCTTGATTTTGATATTTTTTGAACGATTATGAATTTAAATTTTTGATATTTTTTGGGCATTCACGAAAACATATAAATTTTGATATCTTATTCGTATTGATATTATATGGAGATAGGTGTTATTCGGGATTTTTTGAGGTGTTTTCATGTCTTTTCTTGATTTTTATATTTTCCGGACGTTAACGAAATAGAATTTTTAATTTTTTTTGGGCTGTCATGAAAAAAATGTAAAATTTTGATATTTAATTATTATCGATATTCTAAGGTAGTCAAAGTGATTCGGTAATTTTTTGATGTGTTATTACATCTTTCTCTTGATTTTTATATTTACCAAACATTTATAAATTAAAATTTTTGATTTTTTTCGGTAGTCATGAAAAAAATGTGAAATTTTGATATATTATTTATATTGATATTCTAAGGTGATTGGTGCGATTCAGAAATTTATTGAGGTGTTTTTATATCTTTTTGTTGATTTTTATATTTTTTCGGTAGTTTACGAATTATATTTTTTTATATTTTCCGGGAAGTCATGAAAAAAATGTATAATTTTGATATTCTATTTGTATCAATATTCTAAGGGGAGTGTTGCGATTAGGGAATTTTTTGAAGTGTTTTTATGTCTTTTTCTGATTTTTATATTTTTCAGACATTTACAAATTAAAATTTTTGCTATTTTTTGGGCAGTCACAAAAAAATATGAAATTTTGATAGTTTATTCGTATCGATATTCTAAGGTGACTGGTGCGATTCGGGAATATTTTGAGGTGTTTTTATGTCTTTTTCTTGATTTTTATTTTTTTTGGATGTTTATCAATTATAATTTTTGATATTTTATTTGTCTCTTGAAATTTTAATATTTTATTTGTATCGATATATTTAGGTTACAAAGTAATTTAGATTTTTTGAGGTATATTTATATCTTTTTCTTGTTTTTTATAATATTTGGATCTTTACGAAATAAAATTTTTGATATTTTTCAGGAATTCACAAAAAATGTGAAAGTTTGATATCCTATTCGTATTGATATTCTAAGGTGACTGGTGCGATTCGGAATTTTTTTGTCGTGTTTTTATGTCTTTTTTTATTTTTTTATTTTTCTTATGTTAACGAATAATAATTTTTTGATATATTTCGATTAGTCACAAAAAATGAGAAATTTTGATATTTTATTTGTATAGATTTTTTAAGGAGAATGGTGCGATTTAGGAGTTGTTTGAGGAGTTTTAACGTCTTTTTCTTCATTTTTATATTTTCGGATGTTTACAAATTAAAAATTTTGATATTTTTTGGGCAGTCATGAGAAAAATGTGAAATTTAGATATTTTATTCGTATCGATATTCTAAGGTTACTGGTGCGATTTGAGATTTTTTTTGAGATGTTTTTATGTCTTTTTCTTAATTTTTATATTTTTCGGTTGTTTACGAATTAAAAGTTTTGATATTCTTCGAAACGTCACGTAAAAATATGAAATTTTGATATTTTATTCGTATCGATATTCTAAGGTGGCAGGTGCGATTCGAGAATTTTTTGTCGTGTTTTTATGTGTTTTTATTGATTTTTGTATTTTTAAGACATTTACCAATTAAAATTTTTGATATTATTCGGGAAGTCACGAAAAAATGTGTAATTTTGAAATTTTATTCGTATAGATATTCTAAGATCATGGATTGAATTTATTGAGATGTTTTTATATCCTTTTCTTGATTTTTAAATTTTTTGTACGTTGACGATTTAAAATTTTAAATATTTTTTGGGCAGTCACGAAAAAATGTGAAATTTTAATTTTTTTTCGTATCAATATTCTAAGGTGACAGGTCCAATTTGCGAATTCTTGGACGTGTTTTTATGTCTTTTTCCTGATTTTATATTTTTCAGACGTATACGAATTGAAATTTTTGATATTTTTCGGGTAGTCACGAAAAAATTGTGAAATTTTGATATTTTATTCGTATCAATATTCTAAGTTGACAGGAGCGATTTGAGAATTTTTTGAGTGGTTTTTACACCTTTTTCTTGATTTTTATATTTTTCGGACGTTTACGAATTAAAATTTTTATATTTTTTGAGCAGTTACGAAAAAATGTGAAATTTTAGTATTTTATTTATATCAATATTCTAAGGTGACAAAGCGATTCGGGAATTTGTTGAGGTATTTTTATGTCTTTTCTTGATTTTTATATTTTTCAGACGCTATAATTTTAAATTTTTGACATTTTTTGATAGTCATGAAAAATGTGAAATATAGATATTTTATTAGTATAGAAATTCTAAGGTGACAGGTGCAATTTCGGAATTTTTTAAGATGTGTTTATGTCTTTTACTTGTTTTTTATATTTTTCAGACGCTGATTTCAAATTTTTATATTTTTTGATAGTCACAAAAAAGTGAAATTTTGATATTTTATTCAGACGATTTGCTGTCGGCAGTGTGATTCGGGAATTTTTTGCGGTGATTTTATGTCTCTTCCTTGACTATTATATTTTTCGGACATTTTTGAATTAAAATTTTATGATATTTTTCTAGCAGTCTGTATAAAATGTGAAATTTAGATATTTTATTCAGATTCATATACTAAAGTGACAGTATGATTTGTGAATTTTTGGGTGTTTTAATATCTTTTTCTTAATTTTTATATTTTTTGAACGCTACTTAATTAAAATTTTTAATATTATTCGGCAAGAATAAAAAATATGAAATTTTGATATATTATTCATATCGATATTCTAAGGTGGTAGAGCTATTCGGGAATTTTTAGAGGTGTTTTTATGTCTTTTTCTTCAGTTTTATATTTTTCAGAAGTTTACAAATTAAAATTTTTGATATTTTTTCGGATGTCACTAAAAATGAGAAATTTTGATATTTTATTCTTATCGATATTCTAAGATGACAGGTGGAATTTGGGAATTTTTTGAGGTGTTTTATATTTTTTTTCTTGATCTTTATATTTTTCGGACATTTACAAATTAAATTTTTTTATCTTGATTTATATATTTTTTGAATGTTTACGAATTAAATTTTTTGATACTTTTCGGGTAGTCACTAAAAAATGTGAAATTTTGATACATTTTTCAGACGATATTCTAAGTTGATCAAAAGTATTCAAGAATTTTTTGAGGTGTTTTTATGTCTTTCTCTTGATTTTTATATTTTTCGGGCATTTAAGAATTCAAATTTTTGATATTTTTTGAGCAATCACGAAAAAATATTAAATTTTCATATTTTATTCGTATGGATATTCTAAGTTAACTGATGCGATTAGGGAATTTTTATTGTGTTTTTATGTCTTTTTCTTGATGTTTATATTTTTCGGACGTTTATGAATTAAAATTTTTGTCATTATTCGAAGTCACAAAAATGTAAAACTTTGATATTTTATTCCTTTTGTTATTCTAAGGTAACCGTGCAATTCGTAATTTTTGAGGCGTTTTATGTCTTTTTCTTGATTTTTATGTTTTTCTGATGTTTACAAATTAAAATTTTTGATATTTTTCATCCAAATACAAAAATGTAAAAATTCTAATATTTTATTCGTATCGATGTTGTTAGGTGATAGATACGATTCCGTAATTTTTTGAGGTATTTTTTTATCTTTTTCTTGATTTTTTTATTTTTCAAACTTTTACGCATTCAATTTTTTTTATATTTTTGGACAGTCACGAAAAAATATGGAATTTTGATATTATTCTAGTTTCGATATTCTAAGTTGACTGGGGTAATGCAGGAATTTTTTGAGGTGTTTTTATGTATCTTTCTTGATTTTTAAATTTTTCAGACATATACAAATTAAAATTTTTGATATTTTTCGGATAGTCATGAAAAAATGTGAAATTTTGATACTTTATTTCTATCGATATACTAAGTTGACTTGTGTGATTCGGGATTTTTTTTGTCTTTTCTTGATTTTTATATTTTATTGACGTTTACGAATTAAAATATTTGATATTTTTTGGGCAGTCCCGAAAAAATATAAAATTTTGATATTTTATTTGTTTCTATATTCTAAATATATTGGTGCGATTTGAGAATTTTTTTGTCTTTTTCTTCATTTTTCTATTTTTTGGATGTTTACAGATTAAAGTTTTTGATATTTTTTGGACAGTTATGAAAAAATGTGAAATTTTGATATATCATTCGTATCGATATTCTACAGTGACTAGTGTGATTCAAAAATTTTTGAAGTGTTTTTGTGTCTTTTTCTTGATTTTTATATTTTTCAGTCGTTTAAGAATTACAATTTTTGATATTTTTTGAACTGTCATGAAAAAATGTGAAAATTTGATATTTTATTTGTATCGATATTCTAAGGTGACTGGTGCGAATCGTGAATTTTTTGAGGTATTTTTATGTCCTTTCCTTGATTTTTATATTTTCCAGACGTTTACAAATTAAAAAATTTACTATTTTTCGGGCACTCATGAAAAAATGTGAAATTTATAAATTTTATTCATATCAATATTCTAAGGTGACTGGTGCGATTCAAGAATTTCTTGTCTTTTTCTTGATTTTTATATTTTTTCGGATGTTGACAAAGTAAAATTTTTATATTTTCTGGATAGTCACGAAAAAATATGAAATTTTCATATTTTATTCGTATCGATATTATAAGGTGAATGGTGCGATTCGAAAATTTTAGGAGGTGTTTTTATGTCTATTTCTTGATTTTATATTTTTTGGATATTTACGAATTAAAATTTTTGATAATTTTCGGCCAGTCACGAAAAAATGTGTAATTTTGATATTTTATTCGTATCTATATTCTAGGGTATCTGGTGCGATACAGGAATTTTTTGAGATGTTTTTATGTCTTCTTCTTGATATTTATATTTTTCGAACGTTTATGAATTAATTTTTTTGATATTTTTCTAGTAGTCACGAAAAAATGTGAAATTTTGATATTTTATTATTATTGATATTTTAAGGTGACTTGTGCGATTTGAGAATTTTTAGAGGTGTTTCTATATCTTTTTCTTGATTTTTATATTTATTGACGTTTATGAATTAAAATTTAGATATATTTTGGGTTGTCACGAAAAAATGTGAAATTTTAATATTTTATTTGAATTGATATTCTAAGGTGACTGGTGCGATTCGGTTTTTTTTTTTAGGTGTTTTTATATTTTTTTCTTGATTTTTTATTTTCCGAATGTTTACGAATTGAATTTTTTTATATTTTTCTAACAGTGACGAAAAAATATGAAATTTTTATATTTTGTACGTATCGATATTCTAAGATGATTGGTGCGATTTTGGAATTTTTGAGGTGTTTTTAAGTCTTTTTCTTGATTTTGATTTGTTTTGAACGATTATGAATTTAAATTTTTGATATTTTTGGGCATTCACAAAAAGATATAAAATTTTGATATTTTATTCGTATCGATATTCTAAGGAGATAGGTACAATTCGGGAATTTTTGAGGTATTTTCATGGCTTTTCTTGATTTTTTTATTTTCCGGACGTTAACGAATTAAAATTTTTAATATTTTTCGGGCAGTCATGAAAAAAATGTAAATTTTTGATATTTTATTCGTATTGATATTCTATGGTGGCTGGTGCGATTCAGGATTTTTTTGAGGTGTTTTTACATCTTTCTCTTGATTTTTATATTTATCGAACATTTATAAATTAAATTTTTTTATTTTTTTCGGTAGTCATGAAAAAATTGTGAAATTATGATATATTATTTATATCGATATTCTATGTTGATTGGTGCGATTCGGGAATTTATTGAGGTGTTTTTATATCTTTTTGTTGATTTTTATATTTTTTCGGTAGTTTACGAATTATATTTTTTTATATTTTCCGGGAAGTCATGAAAAAAATGTATAATTTTGATATTCTATTTGTATCAATATTCTAAGGGGAGTGTTGCGATTAGGGAATTTTTTGAGGTGTTTTTATGCCTTTTCTGATTTTTATATTTTTCAGACATTTACAAATTAAAATTTTTAATATTTTTTGGGCAGTCACAAAAAAATATGAAATTTTGATAGTTTATTCGTATTGATATTCTAAGGTGACTGGTGCGATTCGGGAATATTTTGAGGTGTTTTTATGTCCTTTTCTTGATTTTTATTTTTTTTGAATGTTTACGAATTAAAATTTTTGATACTTTATTTGTCTCTTGAAATTCTAATATTTTATTTGTATCGATATATTTAGGTGACAGGTGCGACTCGAGAATTTTCTTACGTATTTTTATATCTTTTTCTTGTTTTTTATAATATTTGGATGTTTACGAAATAAAATTTCTGATATTTTTCAGGCATTGACAAAAAATGTGAAATTTTGATATCATATTCGTATTGATATTCTAAGGTGACTGGTATGATTCTGAAATTTTTTGAGGTTTTTTTATGTCTTTTTTTTATTTTTATATTTTTCGAATGTTAACGAATAATAATTGTTTGAAATATTTTGATCAGTCCCAAAAAAATGAAAAATTTTGATATTTTATTTGTATAGATTTTTTAATGAGAATGGTGCGATTCAGGAGTTGTTTGAGGTGTTTTTACGTCTTTTTCTTCATTTTTATATTTTTTGGACGCTACAAATTAAAAATTTTGATATTTTTTGGGCAATCACGAGAAAAATGTGAAATTTAGATATTTTATTCGTATCGATATTCTAAGGTAACTGGTGTGACTCGAGATTTTTTTTGAGATGTTTTAATGTCTTGTTCTTAATTTTTATATTTTTCGGTTGTTTACGAATTAAAAGTATTGATATTCTTCGAAACGTCACGTAAAAATGTGAAATTTTGATATTATATTCGTATCAATATTATAAGGTGATAGGAGCGATTTGAGAATTTTTTGCAGTGTTTTTATGTCTTTTTCTTGATTTTTCTATTTTTCAGATGTTTACCAATTAAAATTTTTGATATTATTCGGGAAGTCACGAAAAAATGTGTAATTTTAATATTTTATTCGTATAGATATTCTAAGATCATGGGTGTGATTTGGAATTTATTGATGTATTTTTATGTCTTTTTCTTGATTTTTATATTTTTTGTACGTTTACGATTTAAAATTTTTAATATTTTTCGGACAGTCACGAAAAAATGTGAAATTTTGATATGTTATTCGTATCAATATTCTAAGGTGACAGGTCCGATTTGGGAATTCTTGGACGTGTTTTTATGTCTTTTTCTTGATTTTTATATTTTTCAGACGTTTACGAATTGAAATTTTTGATATTTTTCGAGTAGTCATGAAAAAATTGTAAAATTTTGATATTTTATTGTATCAATATTCTAAGGTGACAGGTATGATTCAAAAAATTTTTGAGGTATTTTTATGTCTTTTTCTTGAGTTTTATATTTTTCTGATAGTCACGAAAAAATCTAAAATTTTGACATTTTATTTGTATTGATATTCTAAGGTGACAGGAGCGATTTGAGAATTTTTTGAGTGGTTTTTATAACTTTTTCTTGATTTTTATATATTTTGGACGTTTACGAATTAAAATTTTTATATTTTTCGAGCAGTCACGAAAAAATGTGAAATTTTAGTATTTTATTTATATCAATATTCTAAGGTAATAAACAAAGTATTCAGAATTTTTGGACAATCACAAAAATGTTAAATATTCATATTTTTTTCATATCGATATTATCAGGTGCCAGGTGCGATTCGGGTATTTTTTTAGATGTGTTTATGTATTTTTATTGATTTTATTTTTTTTCAAACATTTTCGATTTAAATTTTTTTATATTTTTTGGATAGTCACGAAAAAAAGTGAAATTTTGATATTTTATTTATATCGATATTCTAAGGTGGCTGGTGCGATACGGGAATTTTTTGAGGTATTTTTATGTCTATTCCTTGACTATTATATTTTTCGAAAGTTTATGAATTAAAATTTTATGATATTTTTTGAGCAGTCAGGATAAAATGTGAAATTTTGATATTTTATTCAGATTTATATACTAAAGCTTATTGTATGCTTTGTGAATTTTTTGGGTGTTTTAATGTCTTTTTCTTAATTTTTATATTTTTTGAACGTATACGAAGTAAAATTTTTAATATTATTCGGACAATAACAAAAAATATGAAATTTTGATATTTTATTCGTATCGATATTATAAGGTGGCTAGAGCTATTCAGGAATTTTTAGAGGTGTTTTTATGTCTTTTTCTTTAGTTTTATATTTTTCAAACGTTTACAAATTAATATTTTTGATATTTTTTCGGATGTCATGAAAAAATGTGAAATTTTGATATTTTATTCGTATAGATATTCTAAGGTGATCAAAAGTATTTTGGAATTTTTGATGTGTTTTTATGTCTTTTCTTGATTTTTATATTTATCGGACATTTACAAATTAAACTTTTTGATATTTTTCGTGCAGTCACGAAAAAATGTAAAATTTAGATATTTTATTCGTATAGATATTCTATGGTGATTGGTGCGATTATAGAGTTTTTGAAAGCTATTTATTTGTCTTTTTCTTGATTTTAATACTTTTTGGACATTTACGAATTAAATTTTTTTATATTTTTCGGCAAATACGAAAAATGTGACATTTTGATATTTTATTTGTATCGATATTCAAAGGTGACTGGTGCGATTTTTGAATGTGTTTTTATGTCATTTTCCTGATTATTATATTTTTTAGACGTTTATGAATTAAATTTATTTATATTTTTCGGTCAGTTACAAATAATGTGAATTTTTTGATATCTTATTCGTATCGATATACTAATGTGACAGGTGCGATTCGAGAATTTTTTGAATGTTTTTATATCTTTTTCTTGATCTTTATAATTTTAGGACGGTAACAAATTAAAATTTTTGAATTTTTTTGGGCAGTAACGAAAAAATATGAAATTTTGATATCTTATTTGTATCGATATTCTAAGGTGACTGATGTGATTCGGAAATTTTCAATGTGTTTTTATGTCTTTTTCTTGATTTTTATATTTTTTCGAACGTTGACGAATTAAAATTTTTGATATTTTTTGGGAAGTCACGAAAAAATGTGAAAATTTGATATTTTATTCGTATCGATATTCTAGTGATATGTGCGATTTGGGAATTTTCAACCGTTTTCATGTCTTTTACTTTTTTTGAGTTTTATATTTTTCGAACGTTTAGAATTTTATTTTTTAATATTTTTCTGGCAGTCACGATATAATGTGAAATTTTGATATTTTATTCATATCGATATTCTAGTGATATGTGCGATTTGGGAATTTTCAACCGTTTTCATGTCTTTTACTTTTTTTTTGTATTTTTCAGACGTTTACGAATTAAAATTTGTTATATTTTTTGGGTGTCACAAAATAATGTCAAATTTTGATATTTTATTTGTATCGATATTTTAAGGTGACAGGTGCGATTTGAAAAATTTTTAAGTTGTTTTTATGTCTTTTTCTTGATCTTTATAATTTTCTGACGTTTAAGAATTAAAATTTTTGATATTTTTTGAGAAGTCACCAATAAATGTGAAATTTTGATATTTTATTTGTATTGATATTCTAAGGTGACTGGTGTGATTCGTGATTTTTTGATGTGTTTTTATGTCTTTTTCTTGATTTTTATATTTTTCGGACATTTAAGAATTAAAATTTTAGATATTTTTTGGGCATTCACGAAAAATTGTGAAAGATGGTATTTTATTCGAATCGATACTCTGATGTGACTGGTGCGATTCGGGATTTTTTTGAGGTTTATGTATTTTACATGATTTTTTTTTGTGGACGTTTACGAATTAAATTTTTTTTAATTTTTCGAGTAGTAACGAAAAATCTGAAATTTTGATATTTCATTTGTATTAATATTCTTTGGTGACATGTGCGATTTGGAAACTTTTTCAGATGTTTTTATATATTTTTCTTGATTTTTATATTTTTCCGACGTTTACAAAGTAAAATTTTTGATATTTTTTGGGCAATCATGAAAAAATGTGAAATTTTTATATGTTATTCATATTGATATTATAAGGAGACAGGTGTGATTCAGGAATTTTTTGAGGTGTTATTATGTCATTTTATTGATTTTTATATTTTTCGGACGTTTACAAATTAAAATTTTTGATATTTTTCAGGCAGTTACGAAATAAAGTGAAATTTTGATACCTTATTCGTATTGATATTCTAAGGTAACTGGTACGATTCGGGAATTTTTTGAGGTGTTTTTATGTCTTTTTCATGATTCTTATATTTTCCAGACGCTTATAATTAAAATTTTTGATACTTTTGGTTGTCACGAAAAAATGTGAAATTTTTATATTTTATTCGTATCGATATTTTAAAGTGATTGGAGCGATTCGGACATTTTTTGAGGTGGTTTTTCTCTTATTCTTGATTTTTAAAGTTTTCGGACGTTCACGAATTTAAATTTTTGTAATTTTTCAGGCAGTCACGAAAAACTGTGAAACTTTGATATTCTAAGGTGACTGGTGCAATTTTGAGAATTTTTTGATGTGTTTTTATGCCTTTTTCTTGATTTTTATATTTTTCAGATGTTGACATAATAAAATTTTTGATATTTTTTGCACAGTCACGGAAAAAAAAGAAAATTTGATATTCTACAATATTCTAAGGTGACTCGAATGATTCGAGAATTTTTAGAGGTGTTTTTATTTCTTTTTTTTAGTTTTATATTTTTCGAAGGTTTACGAAAATTTTTGATATTTTTTGGGCAATCAGAAAAAAAAGTGAAATTTTGATATTTTATTCGTATCGATATTCTAAGGTGACATGTGCTATTCGGGAATTTATTGAGGTGGTTAAATCTCATATTCTTGATTTTTATATTTTTATGACGTTTATGAATTAAAATTTTTGTTTTTTTTTGAGAAGTTACGAAAAACTGTAAAATTTTGATATTCTACTCGTATCAAAATTCTAAGGTGACTAGTGTGATTTTGGGAATTTTTTGATGTGTTTCTGTGGCTTCTTCTTGATTTTTATATTTTTTAAACGTTTACGAATTAAAATTTTTGATACTTTATAGGTAGTCAAGAAAAAATGTGAAATGTTGATATTTTATTCAGACGATATTCTAAGGTGACAAAGTATTCGGGAACTTTTTGAGGTGTTTTGATGTCTTTTTCTTGATTTTTATATTTTTCGACGCTTTAATTACAATTTTTGATATTTTTTGGGCAATCACGAAAAATGTGAAATTTTGATATTCTACTTGTATCGATATTCTAAGGTAATCAAAAGTGATTCGAGAATTTTTTAAAGTATTTTTATGTCTTTTTGTTGGTTTTTATATTTTTTGGACGTTTATGAATTCAAATATTTGATATTTTTTGGCAGTCACGAAAAAATGTGAAATTTTGATATCTTCATCTTATCTATATTCTAAGGAGACTGATGCGATTCAAGAATTTTTTGAGGTGTTTTTATGTCTCTTTCTTTGTTTTTATTTTTTTCGAATATTTACTTATTAAAATTTTTGATATTATTCAAGAAGTCATAAAATAATGTAAAAATTTTATATTCTATTCGCATCAATATTTTAAGGTGAATGATGCAATTTGAGATTTTTTGAGGTGTTTTTACATCCTTTTCATGATTTTTATATTTTTTGAACGTTTACGAATTAAATTTTTTGAAATTTTTTGGATAGTCCGGAAAAAATATGAAATTTTGATATTTTATTCGTATCGATATTCTAAGGTGACTAGTGTGATTCGGGAATTTTTTGAGATATTTTTATGTCTTTTTCATGATTTTTATATTTTTAGGACGCTATTTAATTAAAAATTTTAATATTTTTTGGGCTGTCACAAAAAAATGTGAAACTTTGATATTTTATTTGTATGGATATTCTAAGGTGACAAGTGTGATTAGGGAATTTTTTGAGGTGTTTTAGTTCTTTTTTCTTGATTTTTGTATTTTTTGGACGTTTTTGAATTAAAATTATTGATATTTTTGGCCTGTCACGAAAAATGTGAAATTTTTATATTTTATTCGTATCGATATTCTAAGGTGACAGGTGCGATTCAAAAATTTTTGAGGTGTTTTTATGTCTTTTTCTTATTTTTTGGACGTTTATGAATTAAAAGTTTCGATATTTTTTGGGACGTCACGAAAAATGTAAAATTTTGATATTTTATTTGTATCGATATTCTAATGTGACTGGTGCGATTCGGGAATTTTTTGAGGTGTTTTTATATCTTCTTCTTGATTTTTATATTTTTTGGACATTTACGAATTTAAATTTTTGATAATTTTCGGGCAGTCACGAAATATTTTGAAAATTTGATATATTATTCTTATTCATATTTTAAGGTGGCTGGTGTGATTCGTGAATTTTTTGAGGTGTGTTTATGTCTTTTTCTTGATTTTTATATTTTTCAGATGTTTATGAATTAAAATTTTTGATATTTTTCGGGCAGTCACGAAAAAAATGTGAATTTTGATATTTTATTTGTATCGATATTCTAATGTGACAGGTGCGATTTGAGAATTTTTTGAGGTGTTTTTATGTCTTTTTCTTGATTTTTATAATTTTCAGACTTCCACGAATTAAAATTTTTGATATTTTTTGAGCAGTCACGAAAAAATATGAATTTTTGATATTCTATTTGTATCGATATTTTAAGGTGACTGGTGCAATTCAAGAATTTTTTGAAGTTTTTTCTATTTCTTTTGTTTGATTTTTATATTTTTTGGACGTTTATGAATTAAAATTTTGATATTGTTTGGGCAGTCACAAAAAAATATCAAATATTGATATTATATTCGTATCGATATTTTAAGGCGACTGGTGCTATTCAGGAACTTTTTGAGGTGTTTTTATGTCTTTTTCTTGAATGTTATATTTTTCGGACGTTTATGAATTAAATTTTTTATATTTTGGGCAAATACGAAAAATGTGAAGTTTTGTTATTTTATTCGTATCGATATTCTAAGGTGACTTGTGCGATTAGGGATTTTTGAGATATTTTTTATGTCTTTTTCTTGATTTTTATATTTTTTGGATGTTTACGAATTAAATTTTTTGATCCTTTTCGGGTAGATATAAAAATGTGATATTTTGATATTCTATTTGTATCGATATTCTAAGGTGACTGGTGCGATTCAGGAATTTTTTAAAGGTGTTTTTATGTCTTTTTCTTGATCTTTATATTTTTCGGATGCTTACAAATTAAATTTTTTGATATTTTTCGGGTAGTCACGAAAAAATATAAAATTTTGATATTTTATTCAGACGATGTTCTAAGGTGACTAGTGCGCTTCGAAATTTTTTTTTTAGGTGTTTTTATGTCTCTTTCTTTATTTTTATATTTTTTGAACGTTTACGAATTAAAATTTTTAATATTTTTTAGCCAGTAACAAAAAACATATGGAAGTTTGATATTTCATTCAGACGATATTCTAAGGTGATCAAAAGTGATTCGAGAATTTTTTGAGGTGTTTTTATGTCTTTTTAATGATTTTAATATTTTTCATACGTATACGAAATAAAATTTTTGATATTCTTTGGGTAGTCACGAAAAAATGAGAAAATTTGATATTCTATTCGTATCTATATTCTAAGGTGACGGTAGTGTTCTAGAATTTTTTGAGGTGTTTTTATGTCTTTTTTTTGATTTTAATATTTATCAGACGTTTATGAATTAAAATATTTGATATTTTTGGGTAGTCAAGAAAAAATGTGAAATTTTGATATTCTAGTCGTATCGATATTCTAAGGTGACTGGACCAATTCAGGAATTTTCAGATATCTTTTTTTGTCTTTTTGTTGACTTTTATATTTTTTGAATTTACGAAATATTATTTTTTTTTGATATTTTAAGGGACTCACAAAAAAAATTGAAATTTTGATATTCTATTCATATCGATATTCTATGGTGACTTCTGCGATACGGGAATTTTTGAGGTGTTTTTATGCCTTTTTCTTGATTTTTATATTTTTTGGACGCTTATGAACTAAAATTTTTGATATTTTTCGGACAGTCACGAAAAAATATGAAATTTTGATATTTTATTCGTATCAATATTCTAAGGTGATTGGTGCGATTCGGGAATTTTTTGAGTTGTTTTTCTATCTTTTTCTTGATTTTTATATTTTTTGGGTGTTTACGAATCAAAATTTTTGATATTTTTCGGGCAGTCACGAAAAAATGTGGAATTGTTATATGTTATTCGTATCGATATTCTAAGGCGACTGGTGCGATTCGTGAATTTTATGAGCT
This sequence comes from Solanum pinnatisectum, assembly GCA_035578085.1. Taxonomy (NCBI): domain Eukaryota; kingdom Viridiplantae; phylum Streptophyta; class Magnoliopsida; order Solanales; family Solanaceae; genus Solanum; species Solanum pinnatisectum. The sequence continues at coordinate 17,427,529 of CM069083.1, forward strand.
GTTTTTATGTCATTTTCATGATTTTTATATTTTTTGAATGTTTACGAATTAAAATTTTTGATATTTTTGGGCAGTCACGAAAAAATGTTGAATTTTGATATTCTATTTGTATTGATATTCTAAGGTGACTGATGCAATTCGAGAATTTTTTGAGGTGTTTTTATTACTAGAGATTTTAAAATTTTTCGGACATTTACAAATTAAACTTTTTGATATTTTTCGGGCAGTCATGAAAAAATATGAAATTTTAATATTTTATTCGTATTGATATTACATGGTGTCTGGTGCGATTTAGGAATTTTTTGAGGTGTTTTTATCTCTTTATCTTGATTTTTATATTTTTCAGATGTTTACGAATTAAAATTTTTGATATTTTTTGGAAAGTCACAAAAAAATGTGAAATTTTGATTTTTTATTTGTATTGATATTTTTAGGTGACTGGAGCAATTCGTGAATTTTTTAAGGTGTTTTAATGTCTTTTTCTTGATTTTTATATTTTTAGGACGTTTACGAATTAAAATTTTAGATATTTTTTGATCAGTCACGAATAAATGAGTAATTTTTATATTTTATTCGTATCGATATTCTAAGGTAATTGGTGCAATTCGAGAATTTTTTGAGCTGTTTTATGTCTTTTTCTTGATTTTTATATTTTTTGGACGTTTACGAATTAATATTTTTGATATTTTTTGGGTAGTCACAATAAATGTGAAATTTTGATATTATATTCGTATCGATATTCTAAAGTGACTGGTGCGATTCTTGATTTTTTCGAGGTGTTTTTATTACTTTTTCTTGATTTTTAAAATTTTCGAATGTGTATGAATAAATTTTTTTGATATTTTTTGGGTAGTCACGAAAAAATGTGAAAATTTGATATTTTATTCATATCGATATTCTAAGGTGATTGGTGCGATTCGAGAATTTTTTGAGGTGTTTTTATGTCTTTTTCTTGATTTATATATTTTTAAAATGACGAATTAAAATTTTTGATATTTTTCGAGCAATCATGAAAAAATGTGAAATTTTGATGTTTTATTCATATCGATATTCTAAGGTGAGTGGAGCGATTCGGGAATTTTTGATGTGTTTTTATGTCTTATTCTTGAGTTTTCTATTTTTCGAACGTTTACGAATTAAATTTTTTGATATATTTTGGGCATTCATAAAAAATTTTGGAATTTTGATATTTCATTCGTATCGATATTTTAAGGTGATTGGTACGATTCGTGAATTTTTTGAGGTGTTTTTATTACTTTTTCTTGATTTTAAAATTTTTCGAATGTGTACGAATAAATTTTTTTGATATTTTTCGGGTAGGTACAAAAAATGTGAAATTTTGATATATTATTCGTATCGATATTTTAAGGTGAGTGGAGCAATTCAAAAATTTTTCAAGGGGTTTTTATGTCTTTTTCTTGATATTTAAATTTTTTAGTCGCTTACGATTAACATTTTTGATACTTTTTAGGTAGTCACTAAAAATATGACATTTTCATATTTTATTCGTATCGATATTCTTAGGTGACTGGTGCGATTCACGAATTTTTTGAGGTGTTTTTATGCCTTTTTCTTGATTTTATATTTTTTGAACATTTACTAATTAAAGATTTTGATATTTTTTGGACAGTCACGAAAAAATGTGAATTTTTGATTTTTTTTTTCATATTGATATTCTAAGGTGATTGGTGCGATTCAGGACTTTTTGAGGTGTTTTTATGTCTTTTTCTTGATTTTTATATTTTTCGGACATTCTGAATTAAAATTTTTCAAAATTTTACGGGCAGTCATGAAAAAATGTGAAATTTTGATATTCTATTCGTATCGATATTCTAAGGTGAGTGGTGTGATTCAAAATTTTTTTTGAGGTGTTTTTATGTCTTTTTCTTGATTTTTATTTTTTTTGGACGTTTACGAATTAAATTTTTGATATTTTTTGGGTTGTAACGAAAAAATGTGAAATTTTCATATCTTATTTTATCAGTATTCTATGGTGACTAGTGCGATTCAAAATTTTTTTGAGGTGTTTTTATGTCTTTTTCTTTATTTTTATATTTTTCGGATGTTTACGATTTAAAATTTTTGATATTTTTCAGGCATTCATGAAAAAAATGTGAAGTTTTGATTGTTTTTTCGTATCGGTATTCTAAGGTAATTGGTGCGATTCAGGAATTTTTTAAGTTGTTTTTATGTCATTTTCTTGATTTTTATATTTTTCGGACGTTTACGATTTAAAATTTTTGATATTTTTTGGACAGTCACAAAAAAGTATGAAATTTTGATACTTTATTCGTATCAATATTCTAAGGTAACTGGTGCGATTTGAGATTTTTTCGAGGTGTTTTTATGTCTTTATCTTGATTCTTAAATTTTTCGGACGTTTACGAATTCAGATTTTTGATATTTTTTGGGTAGTCATGAAAAAATGTGAAATTTTGATATCTTATTCAGACGATATTCTAAGGTGATCAAAAGTGATTCGGGAATTTTGAGGTGTTTTTATATCTTTTTCTTGATTTTTATATTTTTCGAACGTTTACGAATTAAAATTTTTGATATTTTTCGGGCAATCACGAAAAAATGTAAAATTTTAATATTTTATTCATATCGATATTATAAGGTGACTAGTGTGATTCGGGAATTTTTTGAGGTATTTTTATGTCTTTTTCTTGAATTTTATACTTTTCGAACGTTTACGAATTAAATTTTTTGATATTTTTATTGCGGTTATGTAAAAATATGAAATTTTGATATTTTATTCGTATCGATATTATAAGGTTACTGATAGGATTTGGGAATTTTTTGAGTTTTTTTATGTCTTTTTCTTGATTTTTGTATTTTTCGGGCATTCACAAAAAAATGTGAAATTTTGATACTTTATTCGTATCTATATACTAAGGTGATCGCAATTTGAGAATTTTTTGAGGTGTTTTTATGTCGTTTTCTTGATTTTTATATCTTTCGAATGTTTACGAATTAATTTTTTTGATATTTTTGTGCAGTCACAAAAAAATGTGAATTTTTGATATTCTATTCATATCGATATTCTAAGGTGACTAGTACGAGTCGAGAATTTTTCGATGTGTTTTATATCTTTTTCTTGATTTTTATGTTTTTTGGACGTTTAAGAATCAAAATTTTTGATATTTTTTGGGCAGTCACGAAAAATGTAAAATTTTGATATTTTTTTCGTATTGATATTCTAAGGTGATTGATGTGATTTGGGAATTTTTTGAGGTGTTTTTATGTCTTTTTCTTGATTTTTATATTTTTCGGACGTTTACGAATTAAAATTTTTGATATTTTTTGGGCAATCATGAAAAAATGTAAAATTTTGATATTTTATTCGTATCAATATTCTATGGTGACTGATGTGATTCAGGAATTTTTTGGGGTGTTTTTATGTCATGAACCGATTCGTCGAGTCGTGATGACTCCTACTCTATCCCACCACTAGGTAAGTCAACCCGAAATCCTGAACAACTAGTAGTGGGTAAAAGGGCAGAAACCAAGTGGCAGAAACAATAACAACAAAAGGAATAGGCAAGCAAAAAGAATACATACATAAGAATTGAATTCCTTCCAGAATTTGTAAGTCACAAGTATAGATTTTACCATACTAAGAGAACAAGTCCCAAAAGTGGACAGCCATACAGAAATATACGCAACTACAAGGACCTCTCTCAAGTACAAAAGATGAGCTATAAAATATATGTACAGAAGGAGACGATTGTCATGCCTTGAGCTACCGCTGAGATGCGGACACGGGACCTAGGATTACGAGTGACCCCAAGCTAACCCTGCTGGCATACATACGCATACTATTATGACTTAAATGAAATAATACTGAGCCGAAGCTTTAAATATCATGAAAACTGAAAGTGATGTGGAATACCAATCTAAAACTGAATATATAATCTGAGAAGAGTTCAATAACGACAAATAAAATATCGAACTCTAAATCTAAAACCAAATCTAACTATGTTTGAAAGTAGCCTCTAACTGACTAGAAGTGCTGGGACATGTCCCAGCTAAATCTAGCAAAACTAAAACTAAAAGATCAAAATCAAATATAACATGTCACTCGTCCTCGAAGAATGAGGACTCACCACTGATGCTACTGAACTGAAGATCGGGAACCAATCTAAGCGTGATCTGACTACTGAGGACCTGGACCTACATTACGAGAAGATGTAGCGCAGAGTATGCGTCAGTACTTGAAAGGTACTAAGCATGCATGATAGAGTAAAGATGAATAACAACATAAATGAATAAAGCAATAAAGCAATGATATAATCTGAACACGATAAGATTACTGAATATACTGAATATGAACTAAACTGAATGCAATGACCAAGTTTATAACATGCTAAGACTGAATACTGAACTTTACTGTTACTATGGTCAACGCAATAGAGTCTGACTGAACTGTGGGAGCTACTAATCACCGATATAAAATCACATGAGCTAAATGTGGAGTCTGATATATACGCCCCATCGAGAGGACCCAATAAGAGGTATAAAGGCATGAATGACGCAATCAGGAAAATGATGCCCACATAGGGGACTTACAACCTACGGGGGCACGTAGTTCTGGGACTTGAGGCTGACTAACCCTAGTCCACTATGTATTAAGCTACTCCCAATTGATTATGTAAAAGAACAATATTATCACTGAATTACTGTAATACTGGATAGCTCAAAACACGGATATGCAAACTGAGAATGCAACAATTATATTGATAATGTGACATTCGTAAACTAAAGAATGTATGTATATATATGAAATAACTGACCTAGCATGTGCAATTCATGAACTAAAGGAACTATATAGCTAGGGTTCTGAAATTATGAAGGAATCTATACTAAAACATGCTAAAAATCATGATAAACTGATTAGGAATGTTAAGTAACTAATTTATAATAATCTACGACAATTCTAGAAACCCTAGGTCTAGTTGGTAGTAAGGGAATCAAGAATCTGACTGAATTCTAGGGACCTAATGGGCAAAAGGAACCCACTAGTGAAATCCCACATACCTAGTGATGAATTCCATGGAGAAATCTTTCCATTTCGGGGCTGGAACGGATGAAAACCTTGCTGCATTTTGGAACTAGGGCTTGTCGACTTCTTCTTCTCCTTTTCTCCAGTTTGATCGATTTCTTGGTGAATAATTGATTATGTTAGGTTCTAAATTGTTTACTAGGCTAAAACTGACCAAAACCACGTAGTTTAGGTGTCCAACACATATGGGAAAAGACCAAAATAACCCTACTTAAAAATCTAATGAGGCTGATCGCGGCCACTTTCACTTGACAGAAAGCGACCACGACCGCGGACCGATCGTGGTCCTCGCCAATGGCTACCGTTCTCGGTCCTTTCTGCGAGGCCTTACAACGGATCGCGGTGGACCACGGATCGCGGAAGGTCCCCGTGGTCCTCACTGGTCAGTGGTCCGATGGCTTAGGCTTGTGGTCTACCGACCAGGCTTCACTGATGCCCCCACGGCCGTTGCCGTGACCACGGACCGCAAGGTCCCCGTGGTCCGAAGATGGAGCCGCGAGGTTCTCGCCTCGTTCTCGCGAGCTCTCCTACGGCGCGAGGTGGTCCACAGCCCGTGAACGCCGTGACCACCTCTCGCTGGAGCGGATTGAAGGCCAAGTCCACGCAAGTTAACGGACCGTGACCCTATCACGGTTCGTGAACCGCCGTGGCTTATCGTTCAAGTGAAATTTTTCTGCACTTTTCTAAGTCCGGGTTCCCAGTTACAATATCTCCCCATTGAGAACATTCGTCCTCGAATGAAGACTAAACTTAACTGAAATGGGGAGAAAGAGTTGTAAACCCTACCACTAAATACTGAAATCTGATTTCTGACTGAACTAAGTTCCAAGAACATGAAAATACACTGAAAATGCAAGTACAAACTGAAGGAACATGATTCTAAGACTGCATTTACGCATGAATGATTGAAAGGCTGATGAGGAACTATTACCTCAAGCTGGAGTGGAATCGGAAGGAAAGAGGTGAGGATACTTGGCCTTCATGGTTGCTTCTACGTCCCAAGTAGCTCTCTCTATGGACTGACTCCTCTACAAAACCTTAACTGAAGCAACATCTTTGTTTCTCAACCTTCTAACCCGACGATCAAGATTCTCAACTGGTACATCCTCATAAGTGAGACTATTTTTCACCTCCACACTTTCTAAAGGTACAATGGATGCTGGATCACCCACACATTTTTTCAACAACGAAACGTGGAAAAATGGATGCACTGCTGCTAATTCTGTTGGCAACTCTAACTCATAAGCCACGTTACCAATCCTTTTCAAGATCTTGTAAGGGCCTACATATCTAGGACAGAGCTTCCCTTACTTGCCAAATCTCATCACCCCCTTCATGGGTGACACTTTCAGGAAAACCCACTCATCAACTTGGAACTCTAGTTATCTTCTCCTTACATCTACATAAGACTTTTGGCGACTCTGGACGGTCTTAAGTCTATCTCTAATGAGTTGAACTTTCTCCATAGCATCATGAACTGAATCTGGCCCTATCAAGGCTGCTTCACGTACTTCAAACTAACCAATCAGAGACCTACATCGACTCCCATACAATGCCTTATAAGGGGCCATCTGAATGCTGGAATGATAACTATTATTGTAGGCGAACTCTATAATAGGAAAGTGATCATCCCAACTACCCTTGAAATCGATAACGCAAGCTCTCAACATGTCCTCTAAGGTTTGAATGGTATGCTCATCACCATATGTCATGGATGAAATGTCAGGCTAAGATTAATCGTACCAAGACCTTCTCAAATGACTTCTAGAAATGAGAGGTAAACCGAGGACTCTATCTCAAATGATAGACAAAGGAACCCCATGTAACTTGACTATCTCATTAATGTAGAGCTTGGCGAGTCCTCCGCGGATCTGTAGCCTGACAAACTAAAAGCAAGTAGACTTAGTAACTCACAACTATCACCCAAATGGAGTCATGTTGTCTGCGAGTACGAGGTAACCCTGTAATGAAGTCCATGTTGATCACTTCCCACTTCCAAGTAGGAATGTCGATCTCTTGAGTCATACCCCCTAGTTTCTGATGTTCTACTTTCACTTGCTAACAATTGGGGAACTTAGCCACAAAATCTATTATATCCCTCTTCATGCCATTCCACCAAAAGACTTCCTGCAGATCACGATACATTTTAGTGGCGCCTGGATGAATAGAATGCCTGGAGTTATGGGCTTCTGCAAGAATATGCTGTCTCAACTTACCTACCTTAGGAACATATAATCGACCCTGATAACGAAGCACACCATCTCCCCCTTGGGAGAAAACCTCAATTCTCTGTTGGTGAACCGCACCCTTTAGTTGAAGCACTATTGGGTCACTATCTTGCTTTTCCTTAACCTCCGCTACCAATGAAGATTCTGAACCATTCTGAACTGTTACACCACCATCTGATATGCTCATAAGGCGAACTCCCAAACGAGCAAGCCTGTGAACGTCCTTTGCTAGTTCCTTTCTTTCTTCCTCAACATGTGCTACACTACCCATAGATAGTCTGCTAATAAGATTCGCATTACATTGGCCTTACTAGGATGGTAATGCACACTCATATCATAGTCTTTGAGGAACTCAAGCCATCTCCTCTGGCGAAGATTCAACTCTTTCTGGGTGAACACATGTACGTGAACACCATACAAGTAATGTCTCCAAATCTTAAGTGCAAACACCACTGCTGCAAGCTCGAGGTCATGAGTTGGATAATTCTTCTCATGCACCTTAAACTGTCTAGAAGCATAAGCTATAACCTTATCTCGCTGCATCAACACACAACCTAGGCCGACTCCGGATGCATCACAATAGATCATATAACCGTCTGAACCTTTTGGTAGAGTCAAAACGAGAGTTGTAGTCAACCTAGTTTTCGCCTCGCAAAGCTTTCCTCATAATTATCTTACCATTGAAATTTGACCTTTTTTTGAGTCAACCTAGTAAATGGAGAGGCTATGGATGAAAATCCTTCCACAAACCTTCTGTAATAACCTGCTAGACCCAAGAAACTTCTGATAGCTGTAGGAGAGGTAGGTCTGGGCCATTGTTTCACTGCTTATATTTTTTGGGCATCCACTCAGATCCCTTCGCTAGACACAATATGACTAAGAAAAGTAACAAATTGCAACCAGAACTCACATTTGCTAAACTTAGCGAATAATTGGCGATCTTTGAGAGTCTGTAGAATAACCCTCAAATGAGTCGCATGTTTTTCCTCATTCCTAGAGTAAATGAGGATATCATCAATAAAGATGATAATGAACAAGTCCAAATATTACTTGAACACTCTGTTCATCAAGTCCATGAAAGTTGCAGGAGCATTGGTTAGTCCAAATGACATAACTACAAATTCATAGTGACCATACCGAGTTCTGAAGGCTATTTTTGGGATGTCACTATCTCTTACTCTAAGCTGATGACTAACCCCGGGAAGATCTTCTAGAAACACTTCTAGAAATTCATAGAATACTGGAACAAACTAAAGAGTTCAGGTTTCAGAGCTTGAATCCTTAACCCGAACTAGATGATAGAGATAACCCTTATAGATCATCTTTCTAGCCTTAAGGTAAGAAATGAATCAAATCGTAGGCGTTAAGCTACTACCCTTCCATTCTAAGATCGTCTATCCGAAACCGAAACGAACAATCCTAGTTCTACAATTGACTATGGCATAACAAGAATATAACCAATCCATGCAGTAATGACATCAAGTCTTCCATTTCTAACTCTACAAGATCTATTGAGGTGACTTTCTGGGAGACTGTGACAGGGCAATTTATGTATACCTGTCTAGCTATAATTGGGTCACCAACTGGAGTAGAGACTGAGAAGGGTTCTGAGAGAGTTTCTGGACTAACATCAAACTTGACAGCTATATAAGGAGTTACAAAGGAAAGAGTAGCCCCTGGATGTAATAAAGCATAAACATCGAGATTAAAGACTGTGAATGTACCAAAGGACTACATCAGAGAATCTTCCTAACTCGCTAGCCCAAGAGCATAAAGCATGTTTTGGCCGACCGCCACTTATACTGCATGAGTTACCCGCGAGTAGGGTGACTTGGCCGCATCACGGTTGTGGATCGAGCTCTACTATTATTACCTCCCCGATCCTCGCTAGAGGACAATCTCGTGAACCTGCACTGCATTGACCACACCAAAAACATCCTTCCTTTCTCGCAAGGCACTTGCCTGCATGGTTCTTACCGCATTTAGACAAGTTCGATAGGTTCTAATACACCAAACACTCCCGAGACTTAGAGCCTTATGCTCTACCCTTATGATCTTGTTAGAACTTGGAAGATGGAACACTTGCCAAGAAGGTGTGGTCAGCGAAAGATTTCACCGACCGCGAGCAATTTCCACCACTGATTTCACTGAGAATACTCATAGTTCCCAATCCTAACCTTCTTATTCTCCTTAGCATGTTTCCTAAGCTTATCTCCTCAACTCACGAGCATGATTCATGAGCCTAGAGATGTTCATGTTTTCTAGCAACATAGCATTCCCGCACTGCTTTCACTAAGTCCGATACTCCATATAGAAACTTGTTCATTTAGGTGGAATCAACAAACCATGCGAGGAGCATACTTGGAGAGTTGGGTGAACTTGAGTCCATACTGGATCACATGCTACCTTGCCTTAAGTTCATAAACTCCTTAGCTTTTGCCTCCCTTAGCTCTCTCGGGAAGGGCCTGCCCAAAGGTCTCACTAAAGCATTCCCAAGTGATAGGAGTCGATCTGCACTTCTCGCTCTCTTTCCACTGGTATATAAGGCACACCTGCCGGTAAGATGCCAACTCAACCCGATTATTCCCGCCACCGCATCACCCAAAGATCTTCTTGACCTCATCCAGAAAGTTTTAGGGATCCTAATCTATCTGCGATCCTAAGAACTCAGACGGATTCATCCTAACAAAGTCTTGAACCCTGGCTGCCACTGATCCACCACTAGCATTAGCAGGAACTGGAGCCTGCTGGGTAGTCTGCTGGTCACGCTGAGCCAATAACTGGATAGCGTTCTGGAATTCAAAATTTGAAACTTCTTGATTTGGGACTAGAGGAGCTGCGTTTGAATTCCTGGTATTAGCTCTATGAAGATGCATGATCTGAAATGCATAACGTCGAGTTAGAACGAGGATTAGATCATACCTTACACATGATAAAAGTAACAAGAAAATGAAGGTTTTTCCTAAAACACTTCGTAGCCTCTCTCTTATTAGATGTGGTGCACTTTACACCCCATGAAAAGGACTCTACTTAGTGCGGCTTTTCAGACATCCTAGGACATTTGAACCTAATGCTCTAATACCAAGTTTGTCACGCCCTGAGCTACCCCCGAGCTACCCCTGAGACGCGGACACGAGACCTAGGATCACGAGTGACCCCAAACTAACCCTGCTGGCATACATAAGCATACTATGATGACTTAAATGAAATAATACTGAGCCGAAGCTTTAAATATCATGAAAACTGAAAGTGATGGGGAATACCCAATCTAAAACTGAATATATAATCTAAGAAGAGTTCAATAATGACAAATGAAATATCAAACTCTAAAGCTAAAACTGAATTTAACTATGTTTGAAAATAGCTTCTAACTGACTAGAAGTGCTGGGACATGCCCCAGCTAAATCTAGCAAACCTGAAACTAAAAGACTGAAAAACTAAAATATAACATGTCACTCGTCTTCGAAGAATGAGGACTCACCATCGATGTCACGAATCAAGATCGTGAACCAATCTAAGCGTGATCTGACTTCTGAGGACCTGGACCTACATCACGAGAAGATGTAGAGCAGAGTATGTGTCAGTACTTGAAAGGTACTGAGCATGCAGGATAGAGTAAAGCTGAATAACAACATGATTGAATAAAGCAATAAAGAAATGATATATTCTAAACGTGATAAGGTTACTGAATATGAACTAAACTGAATGCAATGACCAAGTTTATAATATGTTGAGACTGAATACTGAATTGTACTGATACTATGGTCAACGCAATAGAGCCTGACTGAACTGTTGGAGCTACTAATCACCGACATAAAACCATATGAGCTAAATGTGGAGTCCAATGTATACGCCCCATCGAGAGGACCCAATATACCCTGCCAGAGGTATAAAGGCATGACTGGCGTAATCACAAAAATGATGCCCACATAGGGGACTTACAACCAATGGGAGCATATAGTTCTGGGACTTGAGGGTGACTGACCCTAGTCCACTCGGTATTAAGCTACTCCCAATTGATTATGTAAATAAACAATATTATGACTGAAATACTGTAATACTGGATAGCTCAAAATATGGACATGCAAACTGAGAATGCAACACTTATACTGATAATGTGACATTCGTAAACTGAAGCATGCATGTATATATCTGAAATAATTGACCTAGCATGTGCAATTCATGAACTAAAGGAACTACATAGCTAGGGTTCTGAAATTATGAAGGAATCTATACTAAAACATGCTAAAAATCATGATAAACTGATTAGGAGCGTTAATAACTAATTCATAATAATCTGCTAAAATTCTAGAAACCCTAAGTCTAGTTGATACTAAGGGAATCAAGAATCTGACTGAATTTTAGGGACCTAATGGGCGAAAGGAACCTAGTAGTGAAATTCCACATACCTGGCGATGAATTCCATGGAGAAATTTTTCGATATCGGGGGCTGGAACAGATGAAAACCTTGTTGCATTTTGGAACTAGGGCTGGTCAATTTCTTCTCCTCATTTTCTCTAGTTTGATCGATTTCTTGGTGAATAATTGATTAAGTTAGGTTCTAATATGTTTACTAGGCTAAAACTGACCAAAACCACATAGTTTAGGGGTTAAACGATGTAGTTTAGGTGTCCAACGTATATGGGAAAATACCAAAATAACCCTACTTAAAAATCTAACGGGGCTGACCACGGCCACTTTCATGGCCCGTGAAAGGGACCACGGACTGTGGGACTGAACGTGGTCCTTGGCCAGTGGGCTACTGGTTTTGGGAATCCTTTCCATGAGCCCTTACCACGGACTGTGTGGAGGACCACTGACCGTGAAGGTCCCTGTGGTCCTCACTTGGGTTGGTGGCCTGGGGGTTTACTGACTAGGATTCATGGATGCCCCCACAGCCCGTTGCTAGAACAACGGACCATGAAGGTCCCCGTGGTCTAAAGATGGAGCTTGGTGGGGTTTTGCCTGGTTCTCATGAGCTCTCCCAAGGCTCGTGAGGTGGTCCACGGCCACTTCTGCTGGGAAGGGACTGAAGACCGAAGTCCATAAGCAGGTTAACGGACTGTAAACCCTATCACGGTCCGTGAACCCTGCCGTGGTTCACTGGTTCAAGTGAAATTTTTCTGCACTTTTCTAAGTCTAGGTTCCGAGGTGTTACAATGGTAATGATCAGGACGTTGTGCATTCCCTCGCCTCCGGATACTGGCTGCTACTGGCTCGAATGGCGGCGCTGAGGACTGGTGCTTGGTCTTGCATCACGAAAATAGATGCAGAGTGTAGTATGAGTACCGGTGAAAAGGTACCGACTGAGTAAGAAGGTATCGACTAGGTTAGAAAGCTAAAAGCAATAGGAAATGCTAGAATAAAACACAGATAGAGGTCACGAATAAGAGAAGTAAAGGTATGCACACGAGTGTAAGGCAAACAAACCTGAGGTGACAACTCCAACTAGGCCCCCCATAAGCCCAGAAGGTACACTCGTGCGCAAATCAAAGTAAAACCCCGTACGGACCCCCACAAGCCCGTTAGGTACACAGAAAAGCTAAACTAAGACTAGAGGAGATTTGTAAACCCGAAGCATTACAAAAATGTCGGTATTCCTGAGCTATGAAAGAGAGGAAACACAGAGCCTGGACCTCGAACGGTTGTGAGTCTGCCTATAGTGGATACGCCGATAGAACCAAACTCTGCAAGGGATAGCACAGAGCCCTCACCTCGAACTGTGGATGTCGACTACCCGTAGATAAAGTGATATAACCCAAGGGGGGGGGGAGGACGCTGTATGTCGACTCCATTATAGGAGGATAAATAAGCAGCAACAGGAAGAACAAAGCCCAAAAAATGAACCGCGGGTGAAACCTCCTGTTAAGTTATCACGGCAGCGTAAAGCTTCCAAATAAGCCATCCAAAAAATGGGTTAGAGGTTCTTATTTACACTTCAAGAAGGTTTTTAAGGCATTTCAAGTGCCCGCTAACACGCAGTTATCCTACGACTTGAGCAAAATATTTTATTGACTATTTTTAAGAAAATGATTTAACATAAAAAAAGAATTTACAATATTTGATCAACATTGAGAAAGTAATTAAATAAATGACACATTTTATTTTATTTTATTTTATTTTTGGAAGAAGTTACCTAAATAAAGAATTTAAATTAAAGACAAGTGATTAGAATTTAAACAAAAACTAGATTAATTCAAATTTATTTGAATCATTTTTAGAATAATAATTTGTATCAATTTAAAGCATGAAAACTATTTTAGATTAATAAAAACAAGTTTTGACTAAAGATATTCAATAAAAGTATAAGAGTTGATAAAAATGAATTTTATTAAAATAACTAACATAAAAATATAGTTCATCTTTTGGGGGATACAATTAAGTTAAATTGGATCAAATAAAAGGTTAGTGATAATACAAACAGACAAATAATAATAAATGATGATAGAGAAATAGAAGCAAAAATCAGATTTTTGGGCTTTGACCTAACATGTCCTAAATCTAATAATGTGTCAGCTGCATTGTTTGGGCTATTTGGCTCAATTTTTGTTTTTGTATACACCTTTGTATATCGGTATATTCGATGTATACAACCCATTTTCTCTTTTCAAGACCTATTTCAAATTTTCAATTTCTTCGGACATTGATGAGGCTGACTCAAAGACGGACCTCAACTCAAAGAAATGCACGGGATGAGTCCAAAGTAAACTCAGATTGACAATTCATGCAATGAAAATCAAAGGATAAGGATTAGCATATGTGTAATATGGATAAAGATGAGAAAACGTAAATTATTACAACTCATAAAATCAACTTAATTGAAAGCAATTACAATGCCATTATCACTCATTCCATTTATCACAAATAGATTTCTCAAGTCTGGATATAAACCCATAACACTAATAGAAAAATCAATATATCTCTTAATGCTAGACTAAGTCCAAATAGGATAAAATATGAAAGATAATATTTTAAACTCATGCATAAAACCCCAAAATAAATGGCACACAATTAACACTATTGGAACAATGTTAATCTATAGCTAATCAAATAAATACTTGAAGAAGAAGATATTATTCTCCAAAGAAGATGTCAGGGGAAGGAAGTGCCGAATAGATATTCCATATTTAGTGTTCGCCGGCTCATATAAACAAATTTATGATGAAGAAAAATTGATTATGTCAAACATTTTCGAAATAAAGAAAATCAATAAACATTTTTAGAGCTCGACAAATCCATCGTGATGTGAATGATCACGTAAGCATGAAAGCAACCTGAGCCAATTTCAAAAGAACAAAACATGAAACTATATTAGAAGATCGCACAATCGAGCAAAGCTTCACTTACGCGAATAAACTGATGATAAAAAGAAGATTGATAATCTTAACAATGAACAAGCAAAACATCAAAGTTAGACATGGTCAAGACTTTAAACCAACTTGGAGAAAAAAACCAAATTGGTGAACAAATATGAACTTAGATAATGGCAAGACTCTCGACAACAAATCCTAACCAAAACAAACAAAAATACTCCTCGAATGGATGATTGATGTATTAGCAATATGAAAGCTTTCAAACCATTTCAAAACAAAAGCTAAAGAACAATTAGATATATAGATTCATATTGGTTATTACGGAAAGAACCAAGAAGAGTTAATACATGTATATTTCACATTCTTAAGTTTATAGCTAAATATCATGAAAATCAAAGAATAAACCATATATCAATGTTGAGGATTGCAGACAAGCTTAACATACAACAAAAGTGAAAACTCGAAACAGAGTGAGAATCCAGCAAGGAAAACCAAACTAAGTACATGACTTCTAAAACAGAAAACAGAGGGAGGGATATTACCTTTTTCCGGGCAACGACTGGAATCGACAAGCTTAACAATGAAGAACTCCAACCACTATGAGCCGATGTCCATGAGCTCCGAAAAATAAAACAACTTCAAATTTGAATAAAAGAGACTCAAACTCCCTGTTTTTTTTGACTCCCACTTCTCTCTTAATCCTCCTAACACTTTCTTACTATTTTTTCCCCACATTTCCAACTCTATTTTTCTCACCCCAAACACTAAAGAAGATGGAGGTTTATATAGAGGGATGAAAGGGCAGATTTTAAGGGGGAAAACGGATTGAAAATTTGGATTTCTTTGCCTCTTTTCAAGGTGACAAGTGAAAGAGGATGGGATATGCCTGAAAAGAGGAAAATGGGATGGCGAAGTGATTGCAGAGGTGTACGAATGTACCATTGCGCCATTTGAGTCACGATATTGACGTTTACTGGTTTTCTAGGTTTCGTCTCGGATTGCTGGATTTGGGTGTGTTCTTGCTGCAAAAGAAGAAGAAGAAGAAAACGATGTACAGGGGTTGGTTGGAAATTGTTGTACGCATGTGTATTGCTTGACGGGTCAAGGTTATTGGATGAAGAGGCTTGGAAAAGTGGGCCATCGTTTGGGCCAAAGTTGGCTGAAAATAATGGATTCAAAATGGAGTGAAAGTGTAGTTAGTTTTGAGCTTAAAATTTGGCCTAATGACTTCAAGATGTAGCCAATTTGGATTAATTCGGCAATTCGATAACCATCAAATAGAATGAATTCATATTAATTACTTAGCAAGCTTCTTAATCTTAACGAGATAAAAATAATTAACTTAATTATATACTAATTAACTCAAAATTATAACTATATTTTAAGCTATACTAATTTAATAAAATATTTACTATAGCTTAAAATATTTACTAAAATAAAATATTTTTTAGATGATTTTTGAATTTTAATAAAATATACTAATTATATACATAGTTATGCAAAAACATATATTTTATTTAAAATTTATAAAAAGGTAACGAAAATATTTAAAATATCTTACAAACTTATTTTTTTTATTATTTACTTTTTTTTTTGAAATTTTATAAAACTAATTATTTTAAATACTTGAAATCAAGAAGCTCGATGATTACTTTATATTGTAGAGGCCAATATTAGGTGTCAACAAGGATCACACAGAATTATGGATGTTAAGGCCCCACAATCGAGTCATTGCCTAGCTAAGGCTCATTTCTATCGACTCAAGTATGCTATATCACTACTAGACCTACGCCGATCAAAGTTACACCGGGGCGGAAATAATATAATCTATTGGCTTTGAACAATCGTGAGTCTATGGCATCACTAGTCTAAGTCTAGACTAAGGACAAACATGCTCCAATAATAACTCATAAGTAAAAACTGTGCCAAACAAGGAAGCAAGGATGATCAAATATAACAATTCAAGTACCACTAACCCTGAGATAGCCTAAATATGAATTTTATCAAACAAGGCATGCTAATCTAGTTCCCCGCCCCAATATTCATGCAAATCCACATACGATCACACATTCAGACTCGATCTAAAAGAAAAGGGAAGCCATAGCCTACCAGAGGCTAATACGGCGCCCAAACTACTCCGCTGCTTTTACCTTCCAAACAGCCTCACATCACTGCCACACTATCAAAAACAAAATCACAGCATTGTTACGATTGTTTAGACACTAAATTCGCAAGAAACAGAGGCAGACTAATTTCGGGTTCAAAATGGGGAAAGTGAGACCCGCTCCAGAAATCCCAAAATTAGCCCCAAAAATAGGTTCTAAACAACTTCCCTAACTTGTGTTCCAATTAGAACACAATTCGGGGCTCGAAACAGTCCCAACACGAACATGCAACTCAAAACCCAAAATTACACTACAAATGAACCACAATGATAGCTGCTATTTACAAGAAATTACCATAAATGAGGACTCAACTACTGAAACCAACCACACCATGACGATCCTCAAGAAAAACACCACAATCAAGGATCTTGAATCACCAAATTCGGACCTAAATTGTCCAAGAAATCATCTTCCAAAATTTCCTAAAAAATTGAGCTATGGAAGCAGCTAAAACATAATTCTTACCTCCAACAAAGCTTCAAATATGAATTCAAACCACGCCTACGCGTTCTCCTCAAAAAACCACTCAAGATAGCCCCAAGAATCACCGAAATCGGACCTAAAATGACTGAGATATCAAGTCTCAAAAATTCCCAAAATCAAGCTCGCAAAAAGGATCATGGCAGCAGGTATTTCAGGAAATTTACCTCAAACGGAGACCCCAAATTAGTTTCCAAGCTCACCAACGCGTTCCTTGTGAAAAACCCCACAAGATGGACCTTCGAATCACTAAAATCGGACTTGAAATGAGAGAGTTATGAATGTTTGAAGTTGAGAAATGAGGCTGAAATGGCCTGCAGCAGCTATATATATCAGTTCAAAAGCTGATTTTTTTATGCCAACTTTAAAATCTCCGACGGGGTGCTCGGGATTCGTTCGGAACCCAATAAAAATAAAATATATATGCTACCCTTCTAAATTAGACATTTTGGACTCAATGGCGCAGTCAAAATTTCCATCAGAGATCATCTCGATAAAAAGTGGGTCCCATTCCCAAAGGCTATTTTTAACAAAAATCCACCGAGGGGCTCGGGATCGCCGAGGCCTCGGGAGTAGAACGAAGGTCTTTCTAGACAAAACTCGACACTCTGGTTAACTGCTACGCCGAATTTTCATTCAGACATGTTTTCCAAGAATGTTGACCAAAGTCAACCACTGGCCAATTTTCAAGGCAAAAACGCTAAAAATGGTTTAAACTCACACCAAAAGCCTCGGGACTTGAGTCAACCACGCTTTTAGCCTAATTTGGTCATTCTGGAGCTGATGGAACAATCAAAATTCCATTCTGAGGCCGTTTTCCTGATGAACTAACTAAAAGTCACTTTTCAAGCTTCGAGGCCTCTAAAACACGAAAAGCTGCACAAAATCCAAAAGAACGACCAGGCGACCGAACTGTCAGTGCCAACAAGTCATAATAAATGAATTGGGGTTGCTTTAGGAAATCTCTAACCGACGAAAAGAAGGCGGGTACACAGAAATGACTTGGAGGGTCATTAGAACATCCACTACTAAAAGAACTTTCGTCAGTGAAAGTAAGGATAAGGATATACCTGAGGGCTCAAATAAGCTAGGGAATTGCTCCCACATCTCCTGCTCGGTCTCCTGTAGCCTCAATCGACAGTGTTGTCACTAGACCTTAACTACATGAATGGATCGGATCGAGCCGATTTAACATCTCTAGCTAATATGGCTACCAGCTCTCAACAAAGGTCGTTCTCATCCAACTCAACTTAATCGCATCAGAGCATATGAGACTCATTTGGAATATACTAGTGTAGCATCGATACATGAAAAACTGGGTGTATAGCTGAAATTGTAGGAGGTAGGGCTAACTCATAAGCAACATCACCAACCCTCTTCAGGATCTCAAAAGGCTCAATATATCTGGGGCAAAGTTTGCCCCGCCTGACAAACCTCATCACGCCCTAGACAAACACCGAAAGCATCACAATATACTGTAAAGCCCTCTCCTTAGACTGAAAGAGTCAGGATAGGAGTGGTAGTATGTAACTCCTTGAGTCTATGAAAGCTCAACTCACACTCTTTAGACCATACAAAAGGAACACCCTGGCGAGTCAATGGAGTCAAAGGTTCAACACCCAACGGCTCCTAACCTCGCCATGAAGTGGGCCTAGCCCAACCACGAATGACCTCAAACTTCATCGGATCCACAATAATACCATCCTTGGACTATGTGCCCTAGAAATGTCACATACTCCAACCAAAACTTGCACTTTGAGAACTTGGCATAAAGCCGCTGGTCTCTCAAAGTCTGGAGCACAATCTTCATATGTTGCGCATGCTCTTCTCTGCTCAGCGAGTATACAAGAATATCATCGATGAAAACTATAAAGAAGGAGTCCAGATAGGGCTTGAATACACTGGTTATTGATGAGTCCATGATTTGGAATAATTTAGGGCTTTATTTGGCTCAAATGCTCATTTTGTCCCAATAACTGATGTAAAACCCTTAATTTCTAGGTATTTGGATTGAGGAACAAAGCATGGACACTAACTTGCAAAAAGGAACAACGTGAACTGAAAGAATGAAGAAATGAAGGCCTGGTGATTGCCAAGTCCCTTTGGCGAGTCACCGAATGGCCACTACCTCGCCTAAAGTTCCTGTGTGCCAAGCCCTGAAGGAGAAAATCAAGTCGGCGAGAAAGGAGCAGTCGGTCTGTCGCCGAGTGGTTCTGCGATGCAGTGTTGGATCGCCCAAAGTTATAGAACTTGAGGATACTGAAGGACAAAGCAATAAGGCGATGAAATGGGTCAGCGGCGACGCCGTCGACGCGAGCCTAACTTACTGTGCCGAATGGCCCTTCGCAACAAATTTTTGACGACTATAAATACATTTTCAAACATTAAACTTAAGAGCTTTTTATCATAATCTGAGAATCAACTTTTAGAATTTTGTGTTTTGAACTCTGAGTATTGAGACTAAACCTTTCCTTAGCTTTGAAGAATTGAAGTTTTTCACTTTTGAGAAATTGGAAGTGGGTCTTTGAGATTCTTCAATTTGGACCATTGTAAGGACGAAATTAATCTTATCCAGTTCATGGAAACACAATTTGGTAACGATTTTTATATTTTTATGATGGCTAGCTAAAACCCTAATTCTTGGGGTGTGATTATGTGATTATGGGTTGATTTAGCTTATGGGTATTGCTAATTGTTAGTTTAAATGTTGTTTAGAAGTGATTTCAATCATTAATTATGGTTTAATTTAAAGAATTGTAGTTGCAAATGCAACTCTACCTTCTTGTTTTTGGCTTGCTCGAGAGAGAGGTTTCAAAACCAAGATTACTGAATTGATGGACTGTGGGTATTGGGTTGTCATGGGTTCAGCTCGAGAGAGTGAATCCTAAACCCTTTTGCACACATTTAGCTTGAGAGAGTGAATGGACTAAAACGTATGCTGTTCTTATTTGCATGCTTGTTGGTGTTCGAGAGAAACCAACTTGATTCGGGGTAAATTGTTCGAGAGAAAGTTTATCCCCTCTAAAGTCTAGCTTATTCACTGATTTATAGCTATTCACTAATAGTTGCAATCACCCATTTGTCTACCTTAGCCTATAATCCAATAACATCCTAAGAACCCGTCTCGTTATTGTTAAATTCATGTTATTTGTCGTTGTTGTAGCTGATAGTTAAAACCAAAACCCCCTGTTATTTGACATTCATGTCACCCCTAATTTGAATTATGCTTTATTCGTAAATGTCTATTTCATGGTCGACTTGAACATATTCATATTTTGTTGAATCTTAAACACGTACCACTCCTCGTGGATTCGACCCCAACTCATGTAGTTGGGTTATTATACTGACTAGCGATTGTTGACACTTAGAATTGGATGAAGTGTCCTTGAAATGTTAATCAAATCCATGACACCATATCAACGCATATTAATGATGTAAGAGGGACAGTAATGCACTGTAGCCGTGATAACATCAATGCGATACTTGACAGGGGGTCAGACTTTGATTACCCCAATTTGGCTACCACTACAACATCATTGGATGAGCTCAAGGGTTGGCTGGCTCCCCTCATCTCAGACACCACCCCAAGGTGGATTGAGGCAGGAGTCCCGATTGAAAAGAAGGACCTCAATGTAGCTGCGAGGTATTGGTTTGGCTTCACCAACAGTACCATCATGCCATCCCAGAACGAGTCAATTCTCCACCACGCAAAAGCAACCTGTCTTGGGTGTATCATTAATGGGACACGGCTGAACCTATGGATGATTATAGCTTAAGAGATATTGACGAGGGCCAAGCAATGCTAGACTTCCCTCCCCTTTTCGGTATTGATCACCAAGTTGTGCAGAGGGGCTCAGGATCCTAGAGATGCGAAGAAGGATGTGGAAGTGATTCCCACATCCTCTACCAAAGATCCGGAGGATCGAGGCGCAGTACTCAAGGATGAAGCGTAAAAGAAGGCGCCCCGTGGACTCTTCCCTGGCCAGGATACAAACACACACCGCACACGCACCTTTGCCTACTATGGCCCCTAGGCCTTCAAGTACTTCTAGTGTTGTCCTTCCGATACTCCCGCCTCCGCTACTCCATTGCCTCCTAGATATGGTATTACCGCCGTTGTCGCTCCCGACCCTCGCTCACTCAGGCTTCATTGCTACGGATGGGGAAGCTAGCCCATTCTGCTTTTCGCCTTGCTGTCAGACTCACGGCCTCCATTCCAGGTATAAGTCAGATAGACCTAGCTGATGTGGTGTCACCCTTGAGTGCTATCATTTATGTCTTTGCGGCTAGGATAGCGGTGTGCAAGCGTGGCCAAGGGGCCATCGAGGAGGTGACGGCCATAAAGGCCGCTATTGCTACGCCGAGGAAAGATATGGACTTGAAGTCCACCAAATATCTATGATTTTCGTGATGTGGAGATCCTAGATGTGCCACTGAGCTTGATATGCCTCCGCCACCACCGAAGATGATGTTCGATCCGAGGATGTAGCGATCTCGAGCCTGAGGTCGAGACATTATGAGATGCTTGGGGCTATTGAGGAGGTTTCTTATGAGGGCCTTATAAAGACTGAGGAGGCCATGGTAGATGCAGCTGAGCAGTCTTCTTTAGCAGATACACCCTTGGCTGACCCTAGTGGATCTACTACTGTTGAGGTGACTCCAGGTACTGATGCCCAAGTTCAGAGTGCTGCACTGGGCATTGATGGCCCGACAGATAGAGTGACTGTTTAGACATGATTTCTCTTTACCTCCCTTTCTATCTTCTTTTTAGATGTTTTTATCATATTTAAGGACAAATTGCTTTTGTTTTGTGGTGGGGTGAGGCCCACATTTTGTAATTATTGTTCTGTTTATATATTGGGTTTTGTGCTATAAATTGTGTTTGAACTTTTTGTGGATGTTTGAGCTTGTGGCTCCTTATTTTGAATGTAAATGATTTTTTACTGCTCCAAAAATTTTGTGCCACCTCAGTGTATTTAATTGTACTGTTCTTGTGCAAATTTGAGTATCGGTCTTCAATACCAATGATTTGAGTAGTGCTCAATCTAACAAACACGAATGTACGCCACGATGAGGCCAAATGAAGTTTCATAGACAACATGTGAACTTTTTGCATCTTGTTGTGACTAGCTGGTTATCAATTGTTTTTACATTAGTTATTGACACAAAATGAGCATTTGAGGACACTAAATCTATCCAAATAAATCCCTAAATGAGTCCAAATCGTGGACTCATCAACACCTCTAACTTAAATTTTTGCTAGTCCTCAAGTAAAACTCAAGTTCAAAGAGCTCAAAAGGATGCCTCAAACAACCTTATACAAGACTCAATCATGAATGCACGCAACCCAGATGTCAGATGGATGAAGTGAATACACGGGTCATCAAATCCATGACGGCAGTAGGGGCATTAGTCAGCCTAAAGGACATCACTAGGAATTCATAATGGCCATAACGAGTCCTAAATGCGTTCTTAGGGATATTCGCTGCCCTAATCCTCAGCTGATGGTACCCGACTCTCAAGTCGATCTTAGAAAACACAACGCTCGGAGCAGATCAAACAAGTCGTCAATGCGAGGCAGGGGGTAATGGTTCTTCACTGTTACCTTGTTTAGCTGCCTATAATCGATGCACATCCTCATAGACCCGTCCTTCTTCTTAACAAACAGAACGGGGGCACCCCAAGGAGATACATCTAAATGAACTTGATCCAGAGACTCGGTCAATACCGAGCTCCTTAAGCTCTCGGGGGCCATCCGATAGGGTAGGATAGAAATGGGCTTAGTGCTCTGCTCCAAGGCTATAGCAAAGTCGATATCTCTCTCGAGGTAGGCCAGTCTGCAGGAATACGTCCGAAACTCACAAGCCACCAAACCGAGCCAACGAGGGGGCGTCGCTAGATACATCAACAACATAAGACAAATAGGCTAAGCACCCTCCAGCTACTAACCTTTGGGCTCAAACATAAGAGATAATCCCAACCGATGTGTGACTAAAAGACCTATGCCATACCACTGAGGCTATTGTAGGAATGGCTAAGGTAACAATCTTGGCATAATAGTCCAAAACCGCATGATGAGGGACTAGCCAATCCATGCCCAAGATGGTGTCAAATTAATTATATCGCGTAATGAGGTTCGCCCGCATCCACTCAAGAGTGACCACAAGATCTACACAATTGATCCACTACTAAAGATTCTCCCATCGAGTTGAGACACACAACAACGCTTCTAGAGGCTCAAGACTCACACCCAATCTGGTGAAAATATATAGATACATAGGAATAAATGGAACTCGATCAAATAAAGCTAAAGTCGATCGACATAAAGAAACCATACTTGTGATAACATCATCCGACGCCTCGCCCTCACGGTGCAAAGATAGAAATGGCCATGACACCTCCGCCTCTAGCATCTCCTCACCGCTGCACCGCCTCCTGTGGAGCCACCTGGGAGTCCCGCGATCACCTCTATGGTCATGGTCGGTCCCCGCCTCCGGGGGTACCGCTGACGCGCCAGAGCTGATCACTGCCGGAAGTGGAAGGCCTAGCCTCCACTTGGAGAAATTCTAGACCAATGGTTTAACTTGCCACAATTATAGCACTGGAAGACCGCCCGCAAAGTAGCAACCGCTACGCCCGTAGTACCCACATCCAAGCCCCGTACTCTTACCGAACGTGATGAACCAACGACTTGAAGCAACCAATACCGCATCTCTTACCCTCTGGCCTTCAATATAAGGAGGGCCACCCGAAAAGGAGGTACTCTGTTCATGCTGATCATCCCCTAAAGCCTGGAATGAGGCCTATATCGCTGACTAGATCGACTTTGCCGAATCGCGCTAGGGCCTACCCTGATAATCTCTGAACCTATAACGGGGTCCATTGTAGCTACCTTCATGCCGTGCCTTCTTGTCACTGCACCATTGGGCCTCGCGATGGAACTACTCGATGGAACGGGCGATCAACTATATCTTGAAAAGAACGGCTTGTTGTAACCAAAGAGTGAAACAAGTGAGATTCCACCGGGGCTCTATCTACCGCCTCAAGTGGATCTTCACCACCGGGGGCACCACGTCTAAGAGTCCTCCCTACGAAAGAGTGAAACAAGTGAGATTTCATGAAATCAATGAAACACGCACTGTACGAGGTCATACAACATAAAGAATGTTCCTTATGGTATTCAGAGCCTTCTCAAGATAAGTCACTGATGTCTCCAAGACTTATCCACACACTCTACTAGAGGCTAGCTCTGTACAAGTGAGACCAACGAACAATCTGGCTCTAACACCAACTTGTCAGGACCCGATTCCTCGAGTCATGATAGCACCTACTATATCCCATTAGTAGGTAAGCCAACCCGAAACCTAGAACAACTAATAGTGTGTAAAAGGTAAGAAACCAAGTGGAAGAAACAATAACAACAAAAAGGAATAAGACAAGCCAAATGAATACATACATAAGAACTGAATCCCTCATATAACCTGGAAGTCAGCAGTACAGAGCCATACTAAGAGTACAAGTCCCAAAAGTGGACAAACATACAGAAATATACGCAACTACAAGGACATGTCTCAAGTATAAAAGACGAGCCACAAAATATATGTACAGAAGAAAACGACAATGATCAGGATGATGTGCTCACCCTCGCCTCCAGACATCGTCACATCGCTCAAATGGCGTTGATGATCATGATGGTCCTGCATCACAAAAATAGATGCAGAGTGTAGTATGAGTATCAGTGAAAAGGTACCTAATAGGAATCATAGGCCAACTGAGTAAGAAAGTTAAACACAATAGGAAATGCTAGAATAAAACACAGACAGAGGACACAAACAAGAGAAGTAAAGGTATGCACACGAGTGTAAGGCAAACAAACCTAAGGTGACTACTCCAACTGGGCCCTTATAAGCCCAAAAGGTACACTCGCGCTCAAATTGAAGTAAAAACCTGAACGGACCCCCATAAGCCCGTCAGGTACACAAAAAAGCTAAACTAAGACTAGAGGAGATTTGTAAACCTGAACGGCTGCTTAAAGTTTCAAAATAAGCCATCCAAGGATTCCCACATCGAAAAGTCATGGCAACTCTTTGTAACCATCTTCTATATCCTCTAACCATCTCACAGTGACAAGAGAACCGAACTGATGACGTATGTATCACTGAACGGGCCCGAAGGGCGGTTGGAAATGTAGAAAGTTTGGATCATACGAGAACTATGGATGTTAAGACCCCACAACCGAGTCACTACCTAGCTAAGGCTCATCTCTATTAGACCTAAGTCTGCTATATCAGTCTACCAGGACTTACACTACTCAAAGTCACACAGAGGCGAAAGTAATATAATCTATCAGCTCTGAACAACCATAAGTCTATGGCATCACTAGTCTTAGTCTAGACTAAGGCCAAACATGCTCCAATAATAACTCATAAGTCAAAACCAGGCCAAACAATGAAGCAAGGATGATCAAATATAATAATTCACTACTAACTCGAGACAACCTAACTATGAATTTATTCGAGAGCATGCTAATCTAGTTCCTCACCTCAATATTCATGAAAATCTACATACGCCACACATTCAAACTCAATCTAAAAGAAAAGAAGTCGAGCTTCACCAGAGGCCGAACACGCACGCTCCAAACTACTCTGCCAAAGCTTTTCCCTTCTGAACGGCCGCGGATCGCTGCCACGCTGTCAAAAATAGAATCATAACACCATTACGGTTGTTTAGACACAAAATTCACAAGAAACGAAGGCAGAACAATTTTAGGGTAAAAATGGGGAAAGTGGGACTCAGATCGAAATTCCGCACTAACCCTAAAATAGGTGCTAAATAGCTTTTTGAACTTTTTTTCCAAATTGGAACACAATTCAGGGCTCAGAACAGTCCCAACACGAACATGCAACGTAAAACCCAAAATTACACTAAAAATGAACCACAATGGCAACTACAATTTATAAGAAATTACCAGAAACGATGGACCAAATACTGAAACCAACCACACCACGATGATCCTCACGAAAAACCACACAATATAGGTTCTTGAATCACCAAATTAAGACCTAAAATGGCCAAGAAATCATCTTCCAAAATTTCCCAAAAAATTGAGCTTGAAAATGAGCTTTAGCAGCAGCTAAAACATAATTCTTACCTCCAAAGAAGCTTCAAATATGAATTCCAACCATGCCAATGCGTTCTGCTCAAAAAACTACTCAAGATAGCTCAATGAATCATTGAAATCAGACCTAAAATGACTGAGATATCAAGTCTCAAAAATTCCCAAAATCAAGCTCACAAAAAGGGTCGTGGTAGCAGGTATTTCACGAATATACCTCAAACGGAGACCCAAAATCAGTTTCTAAGCTCACCAATGCGTTCCTTACAAAAGACCCCATAGGATGGACCTTCGAATCACTAAAATCGAACTTGAAATGAGAGAGTTATGAAGGTTTGAAGTTGAGAAATGAGTCTGAAATGGCTTGCACCAGCTATATATATCAGCTGAAAAGCTTCTTTTTTTATGCCAACTTAAAAATCTCCGACGGGGTGCTCAGGATTTGTTCGAAACTCGATAAAAATAAAATAGATACTCTACCCTACTAAATTCGACATTCCGGACTCAACGACGCAATTGAAATTTCCATCAGAGATTATCTCAATAAAAAGTGAGTCCCACTCCCAAAGACCATTTTAACTAAAATCTACCGAGGCGCTCGAAATGAGTCCAGAGGCCTCGGGAGATGAACGAAAGGTCTTTCTAGACCAAACTCGACATTCCGGGGCTAACCGTGTTGTCAGAATTTTTGTTCAGACACATTTTCCATGAATGTTGACCAAAGTCAACTGCTGGCTAGTTTTCAAGGTTAAAATGCTAAAAATGGTTTAAACTCGCACTGAAAGCCTCGGGACTTGAGTCAACCATGCTTCCAGCCTAATTTGGCTATTCTGGAGCTGATGGAACTGTTAGAATTCTGTTATGAGGCCTTTTCCCTGATGAACTGACTAAAAGTCAATTTTCAAGGCCTCTAAAACATTGAAAGCTGCACAAAATCCAAACGAACGCACTGCATTTAATCAATTGTCATATGCCATAAAGTCATAAATGACTTGGGCTCGCTTTAGGAAGTCTCTAATCGACGAAAAGAAGGCGGGTACACAGAAATGACCTGGAGGGTCATTACAACATCCACTACTAAAAGAACTTTCGTCCACAAAAGTAAGGATCAGGATATACCTGAGGGTTCAAATAAGCCGGGAATCGCTCCCGCATCTCCTCGCCGCCTCCTGTAGCCTCTCAACTAGACGGTGTCACCACTGGACCTTAATTATAGGAATGGACCAGGTGCGGAGCTGATGGACATCTTTGGCTAATATGGCTGTGCTCCTAACAAAGGTCAGCCATCCAACTCAATCAATCATATCAGAAGACACGAGACTCATCTAGAATTTACCGCATAGCATCGATACATGAATAACCCTTGTATAGCTGAAAATCTAGGACGTAGGCTAACTCATAGGCAATATCACCAACCTCATCGTGGTCTCAAAAGGCCCAATATATCCGACTAAGCTTGCCTCCGCCAAACCTCATCATGCCTTAGACTAATACCAAAAGATCATAATATATGGTAAATCCTGCCCTAAACCGAAGAGTCGATAGGAGCGGTAGTAAGCAACTCATCGAGTCTCAAAGCTCAACTCACATTCCTCGCATCACACAAAAGGCACACCTTGGCGAGTCAATCGAGTCAAAGGTGCAAGAATAGTGGAGAAACCTCAAGAAAATGCCCGCAACATCCAAACACCCAATGAAGCTTTTAACCTCACCACAAAGTCGGCCTAGGCCAACCACGAATGGCTCAATCTTTGTCTGCCCATAATAATACCATCCTCGACACTACGTGCCCCATAAATGTCACACACTCCAACCAAAACTCGCACTTTGAGAACTTGGCATAAAGTTGCTGGTCTCTCAAAGACTGGATCACAATCCTCAGATATTGTGCATGCTCTTCTATGCTCCGCGAGTATACAAAAATATCATCAATGAAAAGTATAACGAAGGAGTTTAGATAGGGCTTGAATACACGGTTCAACAAATCCACGAAGGCAGCTGGGGTATTAGTCAGCCCAAAGGACATCACTAGGAACTCATAATGGCCATACCGACTCCTAAATGTGGTCTTAGGGATATCCGCTGCCCTAATCTTCAGTTGATGGTACCCAGACCTCAAGTCGATCTTTAAAACACAACACTGCCCTAAAACTGATTAAACAAGTCATCAATACGAGGCAAGGGGTAACGGTTCTTCACCGTCACCTTGGTTAGCTGCTTGTATTCGATGCACATCCTCATAAACCTATCATTCTTCTTAACAAACTGAATGGGGGCACCCCATGGAGATACACTGGCTGAATAAATCCTTGATCCAGGAGACCCTGAAGCTGAATATCAAGCTCCTTAAGTTCTGTGGGGCCATCCGATAGGTGGGATAATGGGCTTAGTGCTTGGCTCCAAGTCTATAGAAAGTCAATATCTCTCTTCAAGTGTAGGCAAAAGTCAATAGAAATACATCCGAAAACTCATAAACCACCGGATCTGAGCAAATAGAGGGGGCCTCGCTATATATATTATGATCAAAAGCCAAATATGCTAAGACTTCAGCTACTAACCTCCAGGCTCGAACATAAGAGATAATCCTAATCGGTGTAAGACTAAAAGACCCCTGCCATACCATCAGGGGTATGCCAGGCATGGCTAAGGTAACGGTCTTGGCATAACAGTCCAAAACCACATGATGAGGAGCTAACCAATCTATGGCTAAAATGGTGTCGAAATCAATCATATCAAGCAGAATGAGGACCTCCAGCTATACTGCACCTGAAGAGTGACCACACAAGATTTACACATTGGATCCACTACTAAAGAATCTCCTACTAGAGTTGACACACGCAATGGTGCTGCTAGAGGCTCAGGACTTACACCCAATCGAGGTGCAAAATATATAGATACATAGAATAAGTGGAACTCGATCAAATAAAGTTTGCCGATCACGACATAAAGAAACCATACCTATGATAACATCATCCGACGCCTTGGCCTCGGCTCTCCCCGGTGCAGTATAGAAATGGCCCTGACGGCCTCCCCCTCTGGCATCACCTCTACCGCCTGACCTGCCTCCCCATGAGACACCTCGGGAGCCCTGCTGATCACCTCTACGGTCATGGCCCTAATCCCCGCCCCTACCGGGGTACCGTGGCCGTTGCCGAGCCGACCGAGTGTTGGGAAGTGGAAGGCCTAGCCTTCCACTGGGCAATCTCGACCAATGGTCTAACTCCCACAATCATAACACCTTAGAAAGACCGACCACAAAGTAGCAACCGCTATATCCCGTAGTACCCATATCTCAAGCCTCGTACTGACCCATCGAATGTGATGAACCGGGCTCACCAAGCGCCTAATGCCGCATCTCTCGCCTCCGCTCGCAATATAAGGAGGCCACCCCGACGGAGGCATCTTGCCGGGTGTTGATCACCCCGGCTGGGAGTGAGGCTCGCATCACTGGCTAGACCGATCTCGCTGAATCGCTGCTGGTGCCTACCCCGATAATATTTGAACATGTAACGGTCCACCGTAGCTACCCTCATGCCGGGCCCTCTTGTCGCCGCTGGGCCTCGTGAATGGAATCGCCACGGAACAGCGTGATCAACTCTATCTAGAATAGAATGTTCTCCAGAATTCAAAGAACGGGTCTCAACCCTAATACACTCAAATTACACCTCTCTAAAGAAGCATGTTTATGGTTCTCAAACAAAGAACTCAATTTGTAGGTTGGGGTCGATCCTACTAGGAATATGGTCTAGACTTAAACTTGAGAGAAACTAGGGCGATGTGTTCCCCACGAGCCTTAACGTAATCCTAATAATAGTAATCCCTTCCTAGTGTTTTACATGCAAAGCTGGTAAGTTAGGTATCCCTAAGTGATTGGTCCTCCAAATAGAGAATTTCACCCCGCACCTTGGTCTGGCTACATGTAATGATTTACTAACCCTTACCTTACCTCATATTAGACATTAGTTCAATGTATGGCTTAGTTTTCACCCTCGCACCAATTGACATTAGACTATTAGATAGTATCACACTAAATCTCTATTATTAATTCTTTTCTCTTTAACTACCTCCTGGGTCTGGCAAGTAGCAACGAGGCGAGTTCTAATGTTACAGATCGTTAAAAAGACCTAAACGAAAAATTAATAATACATGCATCAAGACTATTCAGAATGACTTAGTTATTATTCGTACATTGTTAATTGCTTCATGGTTCCCACAACCCTAGTTGTGGATTTAGCTACTCATGCTAGAAAGAACACAATTCATATTTTGATAAAAAGAATTCATGAACTTATGATTAGAGTAGAAGAAATTGAAATCCCAAATTGAATTGCAAAGTTAAAATCTTCAAAAATGAACTTAGGAAATCAAATTGCTAAAGTTGCCAATTAATCTCCACAAAAACCAATATCTAAAAGTAAACAATGTTGTCTAGCCCCTAAAAACGAGGTTTACATACCATATATATATAAAAACATGTCCTAAACAAAAAGGACACGAAATAGGGAAATAAACTTTTCTGGATGCGCTTCGACGAGACCGACTTACGGATCGGATCACCTAAGGTCCAGAGGTTCTTCCGTGGATCAACATTTAGACTTTTCTCGTAAGTTGAACCTTCAACTTTCGATACAAATGATGGATGTGCAAGACGGACCGTAGGTTGACGATGGTCGCGGATCCCCTTCCGTGGCTCCACACTTAGGAATTTCATCAAGCATTGAACTTCAACTCTCTCAACACCTTCCACGGATGTGCAAATGGTTTCTAGGTCGACCTACGTCCATGGATCACTTCGTAGTTCAACACTTGGTCGACTTCCCCGATGCTCCTATCGACGCCCACCATCAATCAGATCACATAGGACCTACAAATTGTAGTCCCTTCTGGTGGTTACTTCAGAGATTTTTCACCGCCATCTCACTCCGACTCGCCCAAGACTATTTCCTGCAAATATAGCACAATATACATTAGTTCTAATACAAAATGTCTCTAGACACGCATAACTCTTAAGTGAAATGTATTAAAAATATCGTGAAATCTACTAGATATCAACACCCTCAACTTAAACTCATTGTTTGTCCTCAAGCGACGCACTAAGACTCTAGGCGACACTTCAGGTAGAAGTAGACATTCACACTCAAGCAATCACATGGCTTTCCATCCCGACTTTTCTAGTGCAAATCTTTTGATTTAGACTCAATCAAGCTAACTCATGTGGATCAAAATATGACATAGATCGACCAATAGACACTATAACATACACTTTTCACCATCACCAAGGTACCAATTTGCCAACAATGCCACTAGTGCTCTCACTTCAAACGAAATCCCTTTTTCACACAATGGATATGAATTTTGAGTATAAGGATTCCTTTAATACTCACGCCGTATGACGCCAAGTATAGTTAGTGCTCAACATCATAGGCTTGACCTTATTTTCACCGCATGTACTCTCTAAACTAGACACTAGGATCTCGACATGACTTTCTTAGCTTGTAACGAGGCCTGTGTGGTCAGATACATTTGGGTACTTTTAGTGACTTTCTCGCCTCCTTGACATTACATTAGCTTTTTTTTTACCTCTATTCTCAACCAAGTCTTGACATCTCTTTGTTTTCTTTCTTTTCCCTTGACACTTTTCAACACATATGTGATTTTTGACTAGAGTCTCATATTTTTCTACTTTTTCTATTTTCTTTCTTTATTTTTCTTTCTTTCTTTCAGCATTTTTTGTTATTCATCTTTTGAACATACTACATCTTTTCTATCTTTTCTTTCTTTTCCTTTCTTCAAGACAAGATTCTTTTCATACCCTTTTTGTTCGGTTTCCTTTTCTCATAGCCACCCTCAACTTATGCATTTTGCAAGAGTTGAGGTGCACAATATCCATGTCGGACTGTACAAGATCAAGGTAATCGCTTGAATTAGCCAATTTCAACTTAGGCTTTTGGCCTAAGTCAAGGCGCACATGTCCAACGAGGACCAGGCCAAAACAATTGATCAAAGGAAGTAGTTAGGTGTTTAGAAAGAAATGGTCTATTTTAAGCTCAAACATTTGATCAAAGTGGAATATTTATTTCATTTGGTTGATCTTTTAGGCATTAGTGGACTTATTAGAAGAAGCGGCCTATGATCACTTCCTTGTTTCTAGCCTAGATTATCTTGTATGACCAACTGCAAGTTCTAGACGGCACGCACCGTCCTAACATTCAAACGTTCTCACTCACTCTGGCATATCGTTTTATTAGTTGATTACCTAGTTCAAGTTTTCATTTAAGTCATGAGAGCCAACATATTCAACTCATTCAAGCCTAAAAATTCTAGCACATATCACCATTTTTTACGTATCATTTTCTTTGTTCATTAGGCCATCATGCTATTCATTCTTTTGATGATTCTACACATACAATCCTAACACATGCCGGTTCAATAGAAATTAAAATAGTCTCTCGGGGAAAAGAACACAGTGCAAGAAAACCCCGAGAGGACTATGAGTCGAGTTACTCGCACTCTGCCCTATCACTCATAATCGCACCCCACCCCAACAAAATAAAGTGCAATTATTCCCAATGCACAAAAATAAACAATAAAGAGTAGTGAAGGTAAGAACTCATAGCGCAAATGCGCCAAGACCTTCAACAATTGGGTGGGTCCGATTTCTTGAAGCCCTTTTGATCAACACGCGGAACGCCATCGCAGCGCCCCATCAACTATCTCAAGACTTAGTAGGCAATCATCAACTCTCATCGCACTATCAAGAAGGCTCATCGCTGTACGGACCAACTCCTATCTCTCTAACCCATCACGCTACATCTTCTCGCCGACTATGGACACTTCATGGACATCTCACTCCCGGCACTCCTCTTCCTTGCTTTCTCACCGCCATCGTAATACAACCGAGTAGGGCTCTTTTCTACAAGAGATAAAGAATCACGATAGCATACCATCTCCGAATAGGCACCCAACACTATATCATCAACCGCCATAGGGGTAGACTTTCGATCGGGCCTTCTGGAGTAAGAAGTACATCTATGTCGCGACGAGGCTCGCTTAAAGGTAGTCAACCACAATCGGGTCGACCTGAAAACTCGCTTCTCAAAAGCATCCAGCGCTTATGAACGGCCCGACATTTTGGTCCATTATACGCCTATCCGCTTTTTCAACCCTAGCCTCGCCTTTCCTTTATAGCACTGATCTATGACCTCATAAGCTGTGCCGGAGCCATCTCAGGCTTTAAGCCTCCGTGACTCGAGCCAGCAGGACGGCAAAGCGGCACCGGAAGGCGGTGGCTCGAATAGCCAGGGCCCGATAAATGGTCGTTACGGAGGAGCCGGGAATGTGTTGTAGTTGCGGAGGGCGCGGTCACCAACCTACACCGATCCACGCCGCTATAAGATCATCGCCCAATCGGGGCACTCAACACGTGGCTCTCGCGAGGTTCAACTACATTAGCCTCATCTCTAATGATCGATTTCCAAGGTCTTGGTCACCAACCAACCAATCGTAATGCCGACTAGAATCCGTGTCCCCGCACAACTAGAAGATAAGGCGCGGAAGCGGTAGGTGTGGTGGCCTCAAGGCCCTTTCGGGATCTCATCTATCATGGGACAAAATCAACCTTATGACCCGCCACCATGGCCGCAACTATCACCGCCTGGCCCCATGTGACCACATTGTCCGCCTCGAGCGGGAAACAACCTATCGCGCATCAAGAGCTATAAGAGTTCTACAACAAAGCCTAAGGTGGCCTTCGATGCCCGACCTGGAGCACTAACCATTATACTCGCTTCCATCCGTGGCAAGATGCCGTATAGGCACTTAATAAGTGACTCCCGCCACTCGGCCTCCGCTGAAATGCCCCGCCTCCTAATAATGCCCATGCGGTAGTCGAATCCATGTCAGATTGATAGGCAAAGAGTCTGGCCTGGGGCCATAGACGAGCCTCGCAGAGAGTGGTCTCAGAGGTATCAATCAAAACCTCAGACTAGTGTGGCCTCGGCGGAGGCCGGGCGACGGCTGACCTGGCTCACAATGGATCCTCCGAGGGTGGTTGCAGTAAGTGTAAAACTCCCTATCTCCTCACCAAGTACCTCGGGGCTACTGCCATCCACTGCATTTGTGCTCGCAAGAGATCATGTATAGCGCACGCGTGGAGGCTCCTGAGAGCTCAATGCTCCTCAAGAATCATCCGCACCATCTTCCCATTCTCGCCAAGATGCGAATCTCAGATATCTACCATCGCCTCCACACACTATTGATTTGGTTCATTAGCAAATCGTGTAAGATCGATATTCGGGGCACTAGACGCCACCACCGCACCTCGTAAGACGAGGTGGTGCCATCGACCGAGCCCGAGCTAGAGCTAGCCGAGCCCGGCGCATCAGAGCCACCGATGATCGGCGTGGCCCTCCTTAGATCGGGGGCACCACTTTGGGAATCACCAGATGGGCACGGCCATGGTGCGAGGTGTAGTGGGGAAGTCCGGTGTTTTAGGGATGTACTGCTGCGTGTATCCTCATTTATGAGCACGAGGGACGCAGGCGATAGATTTGACTTGCTAAAAATAAAGAGCTTGCTTCGGGCCATAGCATCGCGAGGCTATTGTTAGTACCAAACGAAGCAATAACACATGGAAGAATATTAGAACATGAAACAAAAAGTAAAACAAAATGGAAAAATTTGGAAAGTAGTAATCATCCACCTACGATGGGTACTTCATAGTCATGGACGGACTTACGTCCATAGTCGAGATCCTAGAAGACGGGTTCGGGTGAACCACGACGTGCGTAACGGTTCGTTGATAACGATGGACCATAGTCCACTCCGTAGTTCAAAGACTTAGCGAAGATCAGATGTGCTCGCACCTACGGACCCAACCTACACCCATGGACTGGTCTCGCGGTGCAAATCATGCTAGGTTTCGCACGCCACATTATACTCATCATTTCCACAAATCAATTAATCAACCTAAGTCTAATCACATTTCAACATAATATATGGTAGTTCGTCATCCTTAGGGTTCCAAGTAACATACAATATGGCTTAATAATATACCGAAATTACAAACCCTAAGTCAAAACTATCTTTCAGACCATTTACCTTGATTTATTTGGTTAGAAAGGACAACACAATCACATTCTATCATCCCAAGGGTGTTTCTAGCATACAAATCCTTATTTACACAAAAATTTACTAACTAAGGTCGTAAGATTCACTCGTGACTTCATAATACAACAATGAACAATGAATTCAAAGTCATAAGTTGTTACCTTTCAAGTAATGGCGTGTGATCGGCGATGCAATAGACTTTAGACCCTTGACTAACGTTTTGACACCGAACCCCGATCGAGAAATCTTGTGAGGGGAAACGGGGTGTGATTTTTGGGAGAGAAGAAGAGAATTATGGAAAGCTGAGAGAGAATTATGGGAGAAGAGAGTGATATGGGAATTACTACGGGAGTTTGGGATTTGAGGGTTAGAAACGGTTGGGAGGGAATTTCGATAAAGGGGGAAATGAATTTAAAATGAGGGTTTTTATTAAACGAGGTCCGGTTGGGTCTCCGTAAACCTAGGTCCGACCCACGAGACTCGCTACAAACTGCGGGTCAATCCTACTTGACCGGAGGGTCACTCAACACTTAGAAAAACTGAAACATACTGGGGTCTACGGACGCCGCTCACGGTCCTGGATTGACCCATGGACCGTCGATGGGTCCGAGACCTCTGCACAACCTTTTTTACGCAGATTCACCTTTTCTTCCCTACAAACTTAGCAACCATTGTGACTTTCTTTTACATTTTTTGACACTTTTAGACACGAACCCTATGCTATATCTAGCCAACACTAATATAAAATTAAAACAATGACTAAAGTACTACAAAGTCAAAATTTAAAGAATAAAACTCCTATGACGATAGAAAATCCTATAGTTGGCTCTGAGGATACATC